>JACN01102722.1:0-10741 GCA_000787155.1 Scartelaos histophorus | reverse complement strand
CGGTCTTCTCTTATTGTGACGGCACAGCCCAAGAATTCCAATGCATTCTCTTTGGCATCTTCCTGAGTGAATTTGATGTTCAGATCTAGAGAGTTAATATGTGCTGTAAAAGGATTCAAATCTTGAGTTCTGATTTTGTAAAAAGTTATCATCAACATAATGGTACCAATGTGTGGGTGGAGTGCCTGGATATGAGGCCAGAGCACTCTGTTCAAATTGTTCCATGTATAAGTTTTTCATCCTATCAGCAGAGGGAGCTCCAACACTTAAATGCTTAATTCAAAACTGAGGTGAAGTTTATAGAGCACATTTTCATTATTTCAACTTAGATAATGTGAAATACTTATCCCAAGGTGACCAAAAGTGTGTTTAATGGAATGGAATTAAAACCCTAAGAGATAAGATGTGTTGTGTAACTAACAAACTAACAAACTAATGGAAGAAGCGATTTTATTTTAGCTTAAGGAAACATGTTACTTGTAAAGCCATGGAGTATAAAACCTAAAGCATAAAATCAAATAATGATACAAGAGGAACTTTTCAGCTTTTCAGGATGTTCACTCAGTTCAATCAGAAAACCAGTTAGTTCTTAAATTGACTGTAACATTTGTACCAACCAAAGTCTTGACCTGAACATGCAAAGTTTTGTATTTCATTGAGAAAGTCGTCCAGTTGGTAGTGCGTAGTTTGAATGCACTTGTCAAATACAGTAGCCTTGCCAAATGCCTTTTAAGAGCTGCCAGCTGTTGTGTAAGACATAGCTCAGTCATTTAAAAGAGAAACAAGCCCGCTAGCAAAAGATCGATCTGGTGTGGCGTCCATTTTTGTTTAAACAAATTCTAACCCAGGAAATGCCATCGTGCAAAACCCCCAAACAAACCATGATTGATCTGGTAGGAATACACTGGTGGGAATCAAATCTATCAAACAATAAGCACATTCTATCATACAGTTTTGATACTATGTCACTAATATCATCAACGTTCCCTCGCTAGGTGTAGCTAACTAAATGCACTGCTCTGTGTGAAGTTCTGTTACTCAAGTTACACTAATTTGATCTTTGTTTTAGAACTATTTGCCCAAAGAATGGACTTAGGTAGAACAGGTGAGTTAAACAACAGCATGATGTCACTGCAAAGTACAAATAAGTACAATAAAAACATGTTACTACCAATTATGTGTGAAACTCACTCACCTCAGAATTAGGCTCGGCATTTTCCGATACTTTGGCCATACAGGTGTGATCAGTAAACCTCGGCGCGTGATCGTTCACATCTTTGATCTGAATGGTGGCCGTTCCCGTTCCCGTCATCCCCCCTCCGTCCCGGGCTTCCACCACCAACAAATAGGACTCCACCTGCTCCCTGTCCAACCCATTCATTGCCACGGTGATAGTCCCAGTTGTCGGATTTATACTAAACATATCTGAGAACGTCGGCAGCCCTCCTACTTCCATGTTAGTCGCGTCTAAACTTCCCACAATCCTATACGAGAGCACGGCGTTCTGCCCCACCGCCGAATCGTCCAAGTCCGTCGCCGTCATCTCCATCACGAGCGTCCCGGGTGGAGAGTTTTCCGCCACGTCGCCATGGCAGCTGGGGGCGCAGGTGAAGATGGGGGCGTTGTCGTTGATGTCCCACACGTTGATGATGACGTCGGTGAACCCGGTAAGGCCCTCGCCGCTTTCGTCCGTGGCCAGTACGACAAAACGCCACACGGCCCTGTCCTCGCGGTTCAGAGTTCGTTGGGCGTAGATTTTCCCGGTCACCTCGTCAATTATGAATTCGCTGTCTGCACCCTGACCGTGGAGGGAGTAGCGCAGCGCCTCCTGGTCGGCATCCTTGTCCGGGTCAGAAGCGGTTACCTGCGAAGATGGATTTTTTTTCAGTGTTGAATTATTAAAATGACAGCACATAAAGAGCATCCCTTGACTTCATTTTCAGCGTGGAGAGACTCAAAGGTACTTGGCACTGGCTCGCATCCAAGCCCCCTCAACCCCTCGTGTCTCACTCATTCACGGCACATCAGAAACAATTACAAGCCAGACAGGATAAAGATGTTCCAATTTAGAGTGGTAATTGAGGTTGATGTAGATTGAAAATGAACTTTGATTCCTCTAAAAAACATGTTTTCAGCTTGTTCTATAAAAAAACTAATTTTCTGCACCTCAGTCTGAACTCATTTAGAAATCCAATCTAAACAATTATTCTGACAAACAACAGCGCTGCCGCAGCCATTTCAATCTAAATGTCATCATATGGATCTTTTATTTAAGAAATTTAAATGATCTAATGCATTAGTTAAAACTGTTTTTGCAAAGTTAAATATATAGTGACTTTTTAACTTTCAAATAGTCGCTGCTGTATGATGCATAGAAGGTTGATCATTACTTATGTTATAATATGCACATTACAGTATTAATACAACCTATTCCTATATAAGTCTATAATCTATACTGTATATAGGTCCTATATTATGCAAAATTGACTCTTGTGGGTTTTTATCAATGTTATATTATAATTTCATCAAAAACATACCTGGAGTAGTGTTTTGTTTCATTCACACATGTCTGAGTAAACCTTTATTATTAGTCTGTGTACATCTCCAGTGGTCAAGGTCTGTTCCAACTACTTGTGATGTCATGAAGAGGTAGTTTTCAAATGAACTGCTCCTTTTACCTTTAGTTCAGTAGAGATAAGTAGTTCCAGGAGCATTAAAATGATTCTAATGATGGTGCATGGAGTTTAAAAACACCGTCCTGTATCACCACATAACATCAGAAGTGTTTTCTGTTTGAAAGAGTTGCAGGCATGTGTTAAAAGTGTGTGAATGAAACAAAACACAACCCCAGGTATGTTTGTGATGAAGAAACATTATAACATAGATCAGAAAATAGCGTAATATGGACCTTTTAGCAGGTAGAAGTGGCATGCAAGATACTGACATTCATGTAATATCTTTTCTTACAGACCTCTTACAGACCTGTATTTTATGTAGCTTTACGCCTCAAACCATTCATAAGCTTTCTCCATTTTTCAAACATATCTCAACCGTAAGACTCTTTTACATTACGTCTCTGCACATCTGATAAATACATAAATAATTTGTCTTGTTAAACAAATGTATTAATTTAACTTCACTCATGCAAACCTGAACATGTATAAAATATAAACCGTATTTGCTAATAACTTTCACATGCGTTTTCCATGTTGTTGTTCTGACATGCATGTACTTCACCACAGTAAGTCGTGTACTTTGAGTGCTTTGTAGTTTGCATGCAGTGCTCTAGCAGCCTAATCACACCTGTACCTGTAAGACAAAGACAGGAGACCCATCCAGCTCCTCGGTGACGCTGCCGTAGTACTCATTAACGGTAAACACGGGAGCTTCGTCGTTCTTGTTAACTACGTTTACTGTCACGCTGGTGTAGTCCTCCCATTTGCCATCTGATGCCAGCAGATGAAGCTTGTACCTGTGCATGGGAGAAATAAAGAGCATCATTAGCCCTACCAACAGTTTTGGTTGATACCGCGATATTTCTAAATCCTGAAATCAAATGTGTCAGCGGAGATGAAAGGAAATAGTAAACAGGCAATAGAACACACAGCAAAGTATATGTGGCAAAGTGGTAAAAAAATAATTGATAAGAAACAGAAACAACATGCTGTGTCCCAACCACAAAACTAGAGATGACAAGAAAATCCCCAAAACATAATAAATAAAATCCTCCGAACTGTCCTGACCAAGACTAGCTCAAGATCTGGAAATGGCACCCTGGCCCATTAATCCTGATAGTTTACCCCAGCAGCATTGACTTATGGGTTAAATGCAACAGGAAAAAAAAAAAATCCCTACAGGAACAATAAAGTGTCCCTTAAGTCAAACTGGAGACATACAAAAGAGAGAAATAATAACTGCTAAATGCCACAATATATGACAACTTATGTCTGAATGGGAAAGAGAAAAGATTAAAAGAAATTCCACTATTAGCAATGAGGTGAATTCAAAGTGACAAGTCAATCTAGAAACCAACCCATGTATACAAAAATGAAACTGAAAAGGTCACTTATTTAACCAAGTGGCACTAATGTAGTGGTAGTGTAGTAATATTTCTACTTAGGAGGTGTTGCCTTTAAAGATACTCAAAGTCTTTTACATTTCAATCTCAATTCTACAGAACTATTAGATGCTGCAGTGACATTTACTGCTTTAGTCCTGGCAAATGGGAGATTAGCTATTGGAATATCATTCTAGTTATATAGAATATCATGCTTGTCTCTTATAAACAATATGGATAATGCCAAACAATGTCTTCAACATGTTAAATAACAGAATATTGTCGGCTTCAACCTGTTAACCACCCAGATCCACTTTTCTGTGGTGATTATCATTGTCCCTCCATCTTCCTCAATTTCACATGTGGGAATTACCAGTTCGAGCGGTGTCCAAGGCACTGGAGATGGGTAAAATCCCAGTTACCAGTTGCCTAGAATTGCACCATAAAATTCAGCATATAGACAAACAAGAAAGTAAAAAAAAAAAAAATCCTTTGCTTAACTGACAATGCAGCCAAGCACAGAAATGTTTGCGCTCAACTTGATGCTCACACTCTGCCTGCAGAAAGGAAGTGAGAAAGTTGGAGGTGGCCTGAAGTGTCTGGGGAATAGTCTATCACCTTTTGTTCTGTTCGTAGTCCAGGGGCTGAGCGATGAAGATGGTGCCCACCTCCGGTTCCACATCAAACACGCCTCCTGTGTTCCCTGATGTGATCTGGTAGCGCAGTTTGGCATTCCCACCTGCCAGAAAAGAGAGAGCACGCCCAAGTTCAGCAGCAGCGCAGGGGGTTTAAACAGACCCCACATCTGCTCTGGTTACTGGCTATGATGGAAAAACACTAAACTGGAATATTTCTGTTAGTATATGAGATTTGCATGTCACAATATCAATTTTTTGTATTATGGAGAAAACTGCCTACTTTATCTACCTTTTAACTTTTGTTCAGTAGAGTTTGGCAATTCCAGGACTGAAATTATCCAAATAATTCTAGTGAAAGTGTATGGAGTTTAAAAACACAGTGCAGTACTTCTTGTATCACCACATGACATCAAAAGTTGTTTTCCGTTTAGAGAAAATAATTCAGCCTAAAAACAGAGTTTGTGTGTTAAATATGTGTGAAGGAAACAAAAGAAAACACAACTCCAGCTATGTTTGTGATGAGAAAACCACATTATAAGTCACTCCCTCTTCAGAGCTCCATCACACTGCAATCAGCGTGCATCCCGCTAATGAAACTACTGCATGGGCGATGGAGGCTTGTGGGCTGAGCCTTGGACAGGACTGTACAGTTAATCGTAAAAAAGGTTCCAGGAGAGATCACAAGATTACCACAACATGCAAGGAAGTCCCATAAAACCTCTCTGGGCGTGGTTTTGAATGCTCGTAAAGGCGATTTTGTATAACCACCTCTTTAATTATTCCTCACAATTATTACGCACCACCATGACCAAACAATAGTGGGTCTAGGATTGGTCTAGGAATGTGACTTTTGTTTTTTTAAGTATAAATGTATATGAAATTACTTATTATTCCCTCTATTTCCTCACTAAATAATGCTGACATCCTTGAACAGAGATAATAAGCAGATTAAAATAGAAGTGGCATTTGGAGTTATGTCCTCTACTGCAACAAAATCTGTAGTCTAAAGTATAAAAAAAAATACACACACCATCATATCATCTGTGGTTGACTGAAGGGTAGATTGAGAATTGTCAGAAAGTTCACCATATATTGTATTTTATCATAGTGAGAAAAAAACAGCGTGAATAATTGGAACATATAGGTGCCTAAATAAGACGACAGCAGATACACACTGATTCTGTAACTTGTTAATGAACTTTTTCACACATCGCCCTCAGGGTCTAAAATTATTCCTCCAGTCTGCTACTTGGAGGATTCTGACATGGTGCCTCTCAGACTAACACCACGTGAAATACACTTTTTGAAAATGACTAAACCCTGTATGCTTCCAAGAGTTGTGTTTTCTTGTGTAGCATAGTTTGCTTACAAAAATAACAGTTGGAAACTCTCTGCAGGAAATGAAATCAAATGCACCAAGAGCATTGACTGAAAACCCATGCTGTCAGCAGATAGCGAGGAAACTTTTATTTTTATGGGAAAAATTTGCAGTTTAGTTAGGAGCGGTCTAATAGAAAAAGAGATTTTTCATCTCTTTTTTTTCATTTACTTTGTTTGATGATTGAAAGAACACTTTTGATTGATAAATATTCTAAAATTAGATGTAGAGGGAGCACACAGCTTTTAAATCTGCTGCTTTTACAGTTTGCTCTCTGAGGGAAAAATACTAACTTACAAAAACATCTGAGCTAAAACGTATTTTGACAGGATGCAAATACAAAATTATTAGTATAGAACATTAATATGCCGTTGTGTTACCAAATTAAACTCACACAACCGTGTACATTTTCAGTCGAGCTGGATGATTACTGGCAATCACAATTTGAATGAATGGAATTGACACATTACAGAGACTGCAATTTTTTTACCATAATTTCCTCCACATACAACACAATACCCTTTCCTATAGAATATTTTATTCTACATAAAAAATGATACCCCTGTAGATTAGATCTTTAGAAAAATATAGATTTTTGCATTAATTTGTCATGTAATATTTCAGTCTTTTAGTCAAATTCAATTGCTACAACTTATTTTTCTCAAAACATTCAGCTCTAGTTTTCAGATTTCATTACTATCCACAAAATACCTTAAGTTTCCAGTGTTTTATACCTTCTCAGAGGATACCTACTTTACTTTTTAACAGTACTACTGCATCTTTGTTAGATATTCACACCAAGTTACATAATATACGTTAACCACTGCAGGGACAATGGATTAATTCACTCCTCTGCGCACCGCCTGCCATCCCACAACTTAAATAAGTCATTGGGGACCGGCTACAGCAATTGCGTCCATTCTTTACTTTTCTTCTTTTCTCCATCCCCTCCTCAGCGGTGGACTTAATCTCTTAAGTATTTAGACAGGCCTGGAGACTCCAAGGACAAAAGACGGAGCAGGGGGAGCAATGCATCCGTGAAAGCAAACAAACCAAATACGGAGAAAATGAATGCGTTCCCAGTTGGGCCAATTTCCAAACTGTTTTCCTCTCCCTGGTTGCAGTGTTGGAGAGTTTGGGCAAAGGAGCAGAACAACATGAGGCTTTGTTCATTAAATATGTAGCTGGATTTGACAAACGTGTAAGTTGCTGACAAGTGCGTCGCTATATGACATGAGACGAGAGGTTTTTGGTATAATATCGCTATAATATCGCAGTTCAAGTGGCTGCAAAAGTGGATAGAAATTTATCCTTTTTATGGATAGTGAGATGACAAGTGGGTAATAAGACAGAAGCAACAAATTCTTACAACGCATCAGGAAATAACATTCAGGGCACATTTACAGCCACTGATTGTTAGAAATATGGCAGTAAACAGCTCATCACAGCAAATGAATGAGCAGGATTTAAAAGGATAAAGTTGCTCTAATATTCAAGCATTATTTATTCACTTCATCTGGTGGTGGAAAGGTACTATCACTATTATACTATACTATTACTACAGCCGCGTTGGACTAGACTGACAGAAGCGAGGCTGCATGCCAGTCTTTGTTATCGCACCCCACCAATCACTTACATAAAGTGGCTTGCTTAAGGACACGACAGTAGTTTGCGCTAGAGCGACTGCAGCCCCATTACGTCACCTGGTGTTCCTGGTGGTCTCAAATCCAAAAACCCTGCTTTGCTTTTGAGATCAGACAAAAATCGGGCATTCTAAAAGTCTCCACATACAAGTATCAGTCAAAAGTTTGGACACACGATTATTTTTTTTCCTTATTTTCATCACTGTTTTGTTTAATCTGTTGAATTAAAATAAGAATGACTTTCAAATAGGGCTCTCTCACAATACTCATAACATTTTAAGTCTTTTTACAACTGAAAAGATCAAATATTTTGTTAAATATTCTAACTTTAATATTAAACTGTTCATTGCCAAGCCAATGGTGCTATATTTTTCATTATTCTGAACAAAATATAATAATCTTAGCTTTACTTCTAAAACAGAGAGCCCCACTTTCTCCTCTTTCTGAATGGAGGTAATAACTTCGCTAAATCTGGCTCATTCACATAAGTAAGCTAATGTGTGCGCTCGTAATCCGTTGTGCGTACGTGTGGGGTTATTCATCACAGTCCGGCGTGCGAGGGCGAGCTCCTCTTCCTCACTATGATAAATGCAGGATAATACGGGATACGTATTCTTCTCAGTAGTATCTCCTTCCTGTATCGCCGCAGGGTACTCTGTGTATTTCAGGTTCTTCCGAGAAAAAAAGTGTTAGTCCTCCGAGTAGACGTGTCACGCCGCCGCCTTATGCTTCAATTTGTGGGCAATATAATGAGAAGATTTACCGCGCTGGTTGGAAGTGTCAAAAGCCATGCTGCTCTTAATCTATGGGGAGAGACGCTTTACTGTGCTCAGAGCGGGGCGGTTTTGGACAGAAAGAAAAGGAAAAAGAGGTATTGTTGTATGTATAAAAAGGAATGCCAAGCCGCTGTCACAGTCTGTTGAGGTGCAATTATAAGACGACTCCCAAAATGCCCAAAAACCAAAGTACAGAGATATAGAGGAAAGATGTTAAAATATAAGATGCTGTTTTAGTCCTACTACTATCAAAACCCTGTAACAGTTAGAGAAAAGTTATGCAAATTATATTTCAGAATAGTGTATGTGTGTGTGTTTATTTGTGTATGCATTTTTTTTTTTTTTAAGTCAAGTTTATATAGAACTGTGCAAATGCTGTTAGTAAAAATCTACTATTCTAAAAATTACAAATTTTTCACATTGAACTAAGTCACCTAAAATAATGTTAAAATTCAGTAAATTCATCTGATTAGAAGTTTACCCTTGAGGCGTACTGTACATAGAATAAATATATGACTGTATTTGAAAACAACAACATCTGGTGTTTGGTTCTGTATTAATATTACATTGGTACGAGCACAGTTTCATGTTGCAGAGCATATGAAAACATGATTAATTCATTAGTGGATGGTCTGAAAGAGAAAAGCTCTTGAGGAACATATTTGGGCTTTTGTGGAAAGTTTCTGACAGCTCATCTGTCAGAGCATCTCTCACATCATCATCATCAGTGTAAATGCATGCACGCTGCATGACTTCCTCCCAAAGGTAATGAATAGCTGAGAAATTAAAGTCATATAAGAAACGGGGCCTTATTTGCAAGTCCAATTTTAGTCAAATGGTTTCTAAGAATAGTCTCAGAGATTGGACGTCTTTAAGCCACAATCACAGTGTACAAGGCCTATCACAGCATTATGGCTTTGACTGAACCGTTTTGGAGAAAATAATACAGCAAATTTAGAGTTGCTAATCCACATTTTGATTGTGATAACATTTGCTATTTATGTGTGAAAAATCCCTCAGTCGTCCAGGTAGAATCCATGGCAAAGGAAAATAAATTTGTGCTGCAAAACTTATTCAACCAAATAACTTTTGTCCAGTTGACAAATGTATTTTCCTTTGCCATTTGCTATTTATGTGTAAAAAGCAGGATTCTCTTCTTCTTCTTTGCATTTTCAACATGGCCAGAAGAATGAACACTTAAAGGTCAAATACTACCCTATATTCTGATGTGTCTATGTATATATTTGTACCTTGTGCTGCGTGTCATGCACCTGCCTGGTCTGCCTCCAGTCAGCATCTGTTCCTACCACTGGTTGAAGGCCACACCCACACCTTACATTTTTAACTCAGCCCTGATGAAGACCAGTCGATGTCAAACATGTTGACTATGGCCATTTAAATAAAAGCCTTTTAACTACACTTTTCCTCATGTGACTTTCAATTTTTTGGAGTGCCTGGATTTCGTTGTGTTTGAAATGTTTATCCTTTTTTCCAAGAGTACCTGTTCTCATTGAGCAAACAGCCACCTTAATCACAAATAAGAATGATGCATTTCAGACCCTGTTTGTAAAGGTAAAACTACAGGGTGGACATTTTGTTGTTTGCACAGGAAATTATGTTTGTAGCTTGTTAATTATGTCCATTCAAATGATGTTTTGATTTAATGTTGAACTTCTAATTGTTGGTTCAAAGTTTGGAGACCTGCTGCTATGTCTTACACAACAGTTGTGCTTATTAGGATAATTATGGATAAAAAGAAAACAAACAGTCTTTGTTTTCTTTGTATTTTACATAAAGCATTCCCCAGTTGTTTGTTTAATCGTGATACAATGTCCACATGTATTTTGATAAAGGCTCCTCTGGTGATCTTAAGTTCCCCACAGAGGGTTGGCATTTGCCTGCTGTGGTCTCAGAATGAGCTCTCAGATCCTTTCAAGGCTTCCCAATTAGTCAGAGTGCAGTGAAAAGGTCAACGCTTTACTCCTATAGGCTCTATATATAGACACTAGATTAGTAAAAATGTGGTCAGCCTGACAAATGTACAGTTTTTCAAGGAATCAAATAATGGAACTGGGAGTTGTGGGACAGAGGCTCTGCTGTGCCCACCGAGACACAAGTAAGGAAAATATTTGTGATAGTGAGACGGCTTTACAATTTTTGCATTGTAAAAAGTAATGTCTTGGCATGCAATTTGTGATAAAATTCTGTTTTACTTTTCTTTATCTTATTTATCTTATTTATCTTATGTA
>KN497378.1:10865-25678 GCA_000787155.1 Scartelaos histophorus | reverse complement strand
ATATATTATTATTATATATATTATTTTTTTGAGTCTAAACTTTGCTAAAAAATACATGCTGTTATTGACAAAAGACTGGCTCTTTTGCTTAAAAATAAACCAAGCTGAACATTGACCATTACAAATCACAGATTTTCAATCAGTTAAAATGTAATTAATTGCACAGCTCTATTTGAGACCATTTGGAAAGTGTGTACGAGAAAAGGGGACATGATCACTACATTACAATCAGGTTTAAGAATTTAAGACAAAACAGTAACGAGATTTACAAAGGTTGGTTTCTTCAGAATTAAACAGTATGTTCCATTGGATAAACGAAATACAAAAATTATGTTTGAGTCGACTAATATGGTGCCAAACAAAAGCTTGCCTTCAAAACAAATTACTACACTAATTGATAGGTTAATTTTAGTTGAGGGCAGATGCACTAAAATGTTTTGATGGAAAAATAGTAGACAACACAAACTGTTTGTCAGGAAACGATAACAAGTGTATTTATCTACATTTTGCCCATCTCTATAGCTATACTTGAAACCTAATGCAGCGACATTTGCAAAACCCATTTCCTGTGCTTTGAAATAACAGTTTCTTTGTATCCTCGTATGCTCCGTTTGACTGTGTGGGTCCCCTCAGGTTTGGCCATGTCCGTCTCGTCATCATAAACCTCTCCACTGATTCGTAACCTGTCTGTTGGCAGCACACAGCGGCTCTTTACAAACTCCATTGCATTTTATTATCAGAGGTGCTGCTGCTGATGTTATGGAGAAGGGCTACGATCCAAGAGGTTCATCAGGGCAGGCAAAGATAAAACTTTAGCTTTATGATAATCATCTGTCTCCCTCCTCCCATCTGCAAACGGACATGTGCTACAAAGGCCCTCAGGAGATAGGGGCCGGCCTTCTAAAGCATCAAGGGCAGAGTTATTGGTTGTGAAGTGTTGTAAGCTGCTGAGACAGGTAAAGGGGAGAGATAATTAGCGCCTGTGCATTTCCTTTATCTCATTCAGCCATGGAGCTTAGTATGAGGCCAAAGGGCAGCCTGGTTCTCTTTATGGGGTTGAGGAATGTTAACTTTCTCCACAAATTTCTGAAATGTTAAGTTCATAGATAAAAAAGTGAGGTAATCTGCAACTATTCTACAACTAAAACTAAATTTAGTTATAATATGGGTATTACACTAAGCATGGCAAATAAAAAGCTGATTGTATTTGATGATTTAATGATGACGAATTTAAATTTGTTCAATAATGTGTATGTGTCTCCCTATTAAATATACCAAAATGTATACTTATGGATTACCTCTTATTTTTAACAGGGGCTTTGAATAAGCAAGATCAAAGTCTAGATCTTAAGTGAGCCACATCATTATATCACAGAATTACCCCAGGGATAAAACTGCAAACTACTTCTATCTTACACTGCGTTTTGTTCATTTCAGTACTCATACTTTCCATCTTATTGAAACAGAAACAACACAGAGCAACGATCCACACAACAGGTCGAGAAATACAGCATAATCCCTGTTGTGGACTTGCTTAACTTTGTGAAGTTCAATATTAACCAAAATGTCAACCGTTGCTCGTCTTATACACACATTGTTCCCTTCGTGTCCTTAACAGATCCTCAAATCACTGCAGCATATCACCCCTCGGGCTGTGTGCATCTATCCTGTGGACATCATATTCACTGTAGCAGGACGGCAGATTAGGATATTGGGAGCTTCGAGGGAAAATCCTTGGAGAGGACAGGCCTAGACAGTTTGTTGTCTGGTCAGGCCCAGCTCCTAACTTCTCCCTGCTGCCCTGACAGCTTTAGTGTTGAGCAGTCTTTTAAAATGCATTACTGCACTTTTCAAAATCGATCACTGAAGGATATACTCTCTCAGTGAACACAAATAGCACACACACTTGCATAATGACAGAATGCACACACACAGAAAAGATGCACCTGGTGTAGCCTGGCAAAAGGGAAAGGTCATATGGTTGGTTAAGCTTAGACTTGTACAAGGTGATTTGCAAAAACACCCATAGTCTGAAATATAAAGAGGCATATAAACTACTATAAGGTTTGAGAGAGTGCAACTCATTATCCACATCCCAAAATAATAAGCATTTTAATAAAAAAGTAGTTTTAAGTACAATTCTAACCAAATCTTCTCTTTTACAAGGCTAATAGTAACAATTTAAGAATTTTAAGAGTCACATTATTTTGTGAGGAATTACATTTGCACTTTGTATTCTTCTTCATCATGGCTGATCAATTTACTCTGCCTTTCGGTTTTCGGCTTCAAGCTAAGCAATGACCCACAGATGTGAGGAGTCTGTTTGTGTGGAACAAATTCAAAGCTGTGGACAACAGATTTAGAGTGGCTGTGAACTTGAAAATGCAGCGAAACATTGTGACCCTGTGAAGCCAAAAACGGTTCTGCTGCTGGAGTTGAGGGTTTGATTTCAACAGAGACCAGTCCTTGATCAGACTGTGGGTAGCTTTAATGGAAGCTACCCATATAAGCCTCTGCCAAATGCTGCCACAATGTTAGGTTCCGGGGACAGAGAGAGAGAGAGATGTAATCCTGCATTCAAACATCACGCTAAACTCAGCCAATCATCCTTTTATTACATGAGGACAATGTTTGGGATCAAGATCACTACACACACAGTATGCTACATGGAGATGGTATTAGGACAAGTAAAACAAATACTGCAATACTTAAGATTAAACCACAGGTAATCTCTTCTTTAGTGTTGATATAGTGACAATTTGTGACAGAAATGTGCTCCACAGTAAGCCATAGCACAGATGGCTACTGTCTAAATTAGGAAGATAGAAATTTCTACACTTTGACAAGATTGAACTTCTACTAATCAGTAAAACTATGGAAGGGTGTGTGATACTGTTTGCCTGATGACATTATCGGTATCACAAATCACAAATCTGCAGGTTTGTTTAATAATTATTTTTTTAAGCCTTTTTATTGTTATTTTTTACTTCAGACAATATAGTTGACATTCTACTTTCACATATGGGTCAATGACAGGACACCTGTCCAAATGCAATTTCTTCAGTTAAGAAGGTTTGATTTTCATAACAATTCACCACATACCTGTAGTACCTCTGACCTCCATTTATTTTTTTCGGATAATTCGATTATTCTTCATGTTTTTTTTGTACTTAAAAGTGTTTAAATGTCATGTTCTGCGTCTGTCCACCCGTAACTGCTGATTTTTAAACTTCTTCAAAATTACTCTAAAGCTTTTTTGGCATATTTTTATTGGGATTAAGTGTTTTGTAGTCCTACATGAAATTTCAGCTTTCTTGAATAGATATCCTGATTAAGACCATACACAGTGGAGGTAGTGCCGATAATAAGTACTGACCCAACCTGCTTAATAAGATCAGCAGTTTTCACAAGGCAATAAATGAAGGCACCAGCATAGTCCCTGATGGATGCAGCAGGCCACTGTTGACATGTAATGGAGCCTCCTAACGGGATTAAGGAGTCGACTGTGAAATGTGCTGAATGAGGCGGCGCAGTAAGAAAGCCCCTGAGGACCACCAGGAGAGACGGCATTAAGTCAGCCATCTTCCTGCTTTTACTGTAAACCATTCTCAACATTGGATTCCTTGTTTTACGGTCAAATAGCTTAAAGGTTGCATTCAAGTTCTATTTGAGGTCATGATGGAATGTATGGGCAAATATAACTAAGATATATATGAGCCACCATTATTAGGCCCGAGCGCCAGAGGCTGGCAAGGGGCCTATTACTATCGCAAAGCAATGGTCCTTGTGGCCGGGAAAGGCAATGACGCAACCTGACTCGTCTGTAGTGACCAGGGACCCTCGCCATGACTTAGCATTGTGCCAGAGATTTCCGAAAATGTATAGGTTGCTTGCCTAAAAGCAGAAGAACATTGTTCTCGTATGAGAATATTCTTCTTCTTCTTTTTTTTTTTTCCTGAAAGTCCTGAAATTTTGCAAACTGCAAGCTGTTACAAACTCCTTAAAATTTGGTGCACATTATCTCCAAAGGGTGAACATCAAAAGTTAGCTGAATTTTTGACACACGTCCTACGGTCTCTGGGCAATTAAGCAACAAAAAATTGTCCAGAATTTTTGAAATTTGGCATTTTTACAAATGGCTCCAATTTGCACATTGATTGTACAGATTGTGCAAAAGCCTGGTATGTCTACACTGGAGAGGACAACGATCCCCTTTATGACGAGGACTTCAACATGGAGGCTCTGCTCTGCCTCATACCAACAGGGAGCAGGCATGAGCCACAGGAGGCCCAGGATCTTATACCATTGGTCCAGGACCTTGCACCCCCAATCCAGGACCCGGTCCAGGACCTTGCACCCACAGCCCAGGACCCTGCATTACCAGTACAGGACCAAGTCCAGGACCTTCCACCCCTGGAGGAGAGTGCTCTAGTCAGGGCACTCCATAAACAGTGGGAGCAAACAAGAGCTGAACTCGCAGATCAGGTCAAAATAAGCAAGTCTTTGGGGCACAGACTTAGGTCTCAGGAGAGAATGAACCATGAAAAAGACTTTCAGTTGAAAACACTCAATGCTTCTCTCCGCATGAAAGACAGACAACTACAAGAACAGGATAATGTGCATAACGAAATCAGACTCCTATACAACTCCAAAGTACAGGAAACTGTAGAGCTCAAGCAAGAGCTCGCAACCTCCAGAAAAGTTAGAAACAACACTGACAATTTGGAAGTGCAAAAACTCAAGGCTTCTCTACAATTGAAAGACAAAGAGCTGGAGATACAAATTAAGGTTTACAAGGAGATCCGATGCCTATACAACAGTTCAGTGCAAAAAACTGTCAGCCTCAAACAAGAGCTGTTAAACACCGGAAAAGTCCTTGAAAAAATTAACAAACAACTGAAAGAAAAAGACAATACAATGGCGGAGATGCAAACCACAAGCAGGTTGAATCTAGAGGCCTGTAGAGAAAAAAAGGCCAACGAAAAAACATCCAAAAAGGTGCAGGAGCTCTCTGCTCAGCTCTTCTCAGCACGAGAGGAGATACGTTTCCTGAAGTTTTGTGGTACAAGTGAAAGAGCACAGCCCCCGCCCCCAAAAGGAGCAGCCACAATGAAAGAGCAGAGGAGGGAGCTCCAGCGCTGCCAGAACTAAAACCCCTCCAAACATTACCCTTTGCATAATGAAAAAATAAAACAAAAAAACTTAAATGTCTGTGGTTATTCATGTTTATTGTTTCAGATGTCAAAACTTGAATTCACATGCCAGCCACAGCTTCTCTGTAAACATAGGACTGCATGATTTTGAAAAAATAAAGGGGGAAAAAAATCAAATAGCAATTCAATCTCAAATACCGCCCCCTAGGAGAAATGCATGGAACAGCATAATTTTACTTTGTCGTAGACATAAAAAATTTGGTACACACATTTGTCACATGGTTGTAATAAAAAAAAAGTCTATGACACCTCCACCCGATTTCCAATCGTATTGCCATGGTAACACACCAAACATTTGTCAATAGGATGCCTGACAAAAAAATGCATCATGGGACTAGGCACAAAAAAGTACTCCATTGCTAGGCAACCAACAGGAAGTCAGCTATATTGGATAGACCATGTTACCTAGGACCCAGGCTCACCAGACTAATTCTGTATCATCTAAAAAGGGGAGATTAAAACTTTTAAATTAAGATTAAGATTAAAAAAAGCTTTTTAAAAGATCAAATGGTGTTGCCATGGCAACAGTTCAAATGTAATTTTTGTGGCTCGCAATCAAATTTGACGAGTGATAATTTGCACAAAGTCTGGCCGATTTCACTCAAACGCTGGTGAACACCCCGACCCTGAACAGACTGATATAAGAAAATAAAATTGGATACAACAGCAACCCCCATCAGGGTTTTGTCTAGGATTTGGGAAGGGACTAGAGTTAGGCCCAGGGTTGGGACTAGGATTAGATTAGGATTAAGGTTGGGTTTACAGTCAGGGCTACGAACAACTTTAGGCCTTGGGTTAGGGCTACGGTTAAGTCTAGGAGTTCAGGTAGGTTTATTGGTTAGTGTAAGGCATTAGGGTTTATTTAGGAGTTAGGGTTAGGGCTAAGGTGCATTTGTGGGCACAGCACGGGCAGTGCACAGGATAACCCTGGGGCTTGCGGCTATATTTAAACATTATTTTTTTTGGGGTAAGCTCAACTAATTTGTCATATGAGTTTTATGTAGTAAGTAATTACAACACAAAACAATTTTTTTCAAGAGTTCAGTAATCACACCACTTTTTGAAACTATTGTGAATATAAAATGTATTTGTGTAAACAAAGAGATTGAACCTTGTGCCAGTCTATGTCTTAATATGATATGATATTAAGCATATATCAGGTCAATAGATCTGCAATCAGATTTTAAACTCTACCACAGAATTCTGATGTTTTCTCCAGCTCAATTATAAACTACAGAGATTATAGAATGTTGCGTTGTCACATGAACACCCCTTATGTTACAGTGACGGACAGCAAACAACTTAAAAGATCTATTCCTATGCAGAAAGACATCATGGAATGGCTTCAATCATTATGGTAGAGAGACGCCTTTAAATATATTGTCTATAGAGTGTTACTGAAGAGGTTCACACTACATTGAGCCTAAGAGCTGGGCGGTGCTGGCTGTTGCTAAGCCATAGTCCCACAGGAGAGCTCAAAATAGAACAAAGCTTCCTTGTTATACCTTAAAACAAAATGTGGGACATCTTTACAGAAAAAAAGCAGTTGCAGTCGTCATATACAAGGTAAAATTAGCAACAACATAGGAAGACTATAAAAGAATATGTTTTGTTCAAGGACTCAAGTGGCTTAGCATGAGTATGTCATCGCAAGATAACCAACTTTTATTGGTTTAAATCCCACAATAATCAAATGTGATGTTATGGCTTTACCTCAGTGTTGCTTTAAACATTTCAATTTTTATTTATGAATTACAGGCGGTATTATTGCTCAAAATCATGCATTCTTACTTTGACCAGGCTCACCCCAAAGATCTAACCTGTAGCTGGTGGTGTCATCTGCTTGTCTCTTAAGATACATTTAGCACCATATTGTGGGACAGTCAAGCCAAAGCAATAACATCTCCATAGAGACAAACAGGTGACAGGCCATCCACCAGGAAAGTTACACAGTGCACCTTTAAACTCATAATAGTAGTGTTTTAAACCCAAGGCCTAAGACTCATAGAGGCATAGACCAATTGTGAAGTATTGATTGAATAGCGAAAGTAGGGCGGCCTGTGAGAAAAGATTTAATTCCTCGCTGGAAACTTCTCCAAACTAATGCAATATTGAATACATTTGATGACAAAGAGCCAGCCTTTTTAATGCATCTGCAGTGGTTCTCAACTTCGAGGTGAATATTTCACTTGCACTGCTGCACACCTGTGAGTGGTCACTATTAATTCATGGCATCTTTCTCTTGGTTTTTCCTGCTGCCCACTTCCTCCTCTGGCTTCATTATATTAACTCTTAGCTAGAGTTCATTATTTTTACTCCCTATTAGATGCACGCTCTGCTTCCTCACATCTTTCGCCTTGTCATATTAGTTACCAAAACCACTCATCTCATTCTTTCTCTGGACCCACTTCCCACTCGATTTCAATTCATCAATACTCGTACAACTTTAATTACAGCTCTGAAGTAGTTTCTCACACTCCTATCTGAATTCAGCAGACAGATTGAACTACGCTGTCAAGCTTTTGGGGTTTTTTTTAAGTTTGTTTGCAAGTCCTTTATATGAGTGAAAATCAGAAGTTGTTGAAGTTTTGAAAGCTTGTTGAGGTTGAGCAGCATTTGGTAATTGAGTATGTCATCAAAGGAAGGCTGCAATGAAAAACAGCACTAGTTTCAGTCACAGACGCTAAACCGGGATTTTCACTGCAGAGTAACAGTCAATTCTAGACTGGGCTGATTATCTCATTTATCAATACATTTATACATTTTCTTTTACAGGTGATTTACAGATTTGGTTTCCATAACAGATTTAGATTTGTAAATTATCACAACTTTAGTGAGGTAGGACTAGGGATAAGGGATAACTTTGACCAAAAATACCATGGTACAGCAGTATATGATTGAGAAAATGGACTTCACAGTTGAAAAAAGTCATTGTATGTTATGTACAGCTGCCTGTTTATGTGCTATTATTGGTAGATATGTGGGGAAACAATTGTCACATAGGCTACAGTGATTGAAACAGACTTCTGACTATTTCTTCTTGGTTATTGACAATATTTGTGATGTGATACATCTATATATGATGACTGCCCATGCACACAGTATTAGGGATGAGTGATTTTGTCTGAAAATAAAATATTTTTTTTTCTCTAAATGTTTTATGTTTTCCCCTTCGCTACTAAAAATGTTCTGCAAACTACAGCAAATGGAAAAAACTGAAGAAATGGTATTCAGTGACCATATTTAACCCATTGGCCATTGGGGAAATCTTTTATGAATGAGATACAACATACAGTCCCAATATTTAATTTGGCATCACTGATTTCAAAGTCAGAGCAGCATGTGCTAAACCTTGGTCCTTGTGACTGCTGTGAGCAGCCGTTCTTGCATTGGAAATTGCATTGAAAATGCAATAAAGTAAAGAAAATATATATTTTTTTTTGTTTCAAGACAGCTGATTTGAATTTCAAATTAAATACATTGAATTTTTGCCCAGCCCTATGCAAGAATTGATACTGCGGTATGTCTAGTTTGTATTTAATCTTCTCCTCCTCACACTCTTAACCTTGTTTCACGTGGCTTGCTGTCGACCTGGGCTTTGATTTGAAACTGTCCAGGAGTGGAGAGCTTCTCTAGGCTGTTTGTTTGATCTCAGTGGGGAACATTTGACTTGATCGTCAAATGTATCAAGTGCAACAAGTGCAGAGCAGACAGCAGTAAACCCAATGACACATGCATCTACTCTCTAAAAGCACTTAGAACTCATTAAATCTGAGAAAGAGGCGAGTCTGACAGTTTGACAGTACTGATAAAAAAAAATCTGAGAAATCAATCCTCAAGAATGTTTAAAAGTACACTATATAACTTTTTGGTGAAGGGCCAAATTACAGGTTAGATCTACAGAGATGACCCCACTTTGAGCAATAAAATCAATATTTTAATAAATAAAAGAAATAAATCAAATGCCATACTGAGTGAATGTGTCTTACGAGAGGTTTTTAGTTTACTGCTGGAGTGCTTAAGCAATGCATCACTGAAATACCTTCGTATAATGTTTTGCAGAAATGCTCCCATAACAAAGAATGGATCATGGTATGAATTAGGTCAATCCAGAAATTATTAAAATATTTTTCTAGGGCCATTGACGATGTTGAATGTGTCATAATGATTAACACATTGCATTACTGTTGCCAAAATCTATATTTTTCATATTTGTTACTTCTACTTCACTTGCCTTGCTGTTGATGTTACACATCTCTGCCCTGACTTGAGGCCAGCATTTTCATATGTCACATTTGATACAGTCTGATGTTCTGTGTCTCATCTCTTTCAAGCTGTTTGTAATCATAACCTTTTAAATATTTTTTAGGCTATGCTGCATTCCAGGCGCCGGGTTGGGTCACATCACTGTTTCCATAAGCATTGTTATCGCAGTCGCACACCACTCTGTCATTGGCCGTCTTTGTCTCTCTGCAGTGTGCGGTTAGAGTGTAGTATGATCCCAGCACAGTAGGCACTAGGCAGAGAGGCTCGTTTTTCTGAAGACCTCCTCTCATTATGCCACATCACAGGCTTGTGCTCGAGCACTGACCTTCTACCACTGCGGCCATCTGCTGTTCCTCTTGCCAAACTGTCCCGTCATTTCGGCTCCAGTAAATTTCAGGAGAACAAGGGGTTAGATTGCTAGCTACAGTTTGAGCTGTACAGCTTTTTACTGGTCTGTGATTCAAGTTTCCAAAGTTGGAAAGTGTCTGATTGTTAGAAAAACTTTATTTGAAATTATGAGTGGCACACCTAAATTATACATGGATATAATGTTAATAATTTTAGAATTGTGATTAAAGCAACAAATAAAAAGGTATTGCAATACTTTTTAAGAGTTATGTTTCTGTAAGTGAAAATGTCTTAATAACTAGGCTGTGGACACAAACTGATGTAGAGGAAACCCTGTACTACAATTTAAAATCTATTTTGCAAGATTCAGACCAAGTAGTAGTTTAGCTCCCTTGCAAAAAAATGAACCTTTTGCAAATCACTAAATGTTATTTCAGAGTCAGACCTTTCTCCAAATCCATATAAAATCACAAACCATTGAACAACATGCTCGCTTTAACACTTGTACAGTTAAGCTGCCGAGTGAAGAGATCGACTGCAGGATTTAGGAACAAGAGCCAATAAATGCTGGGAAGAAATGAGGCGTGAAGTTAGAAGGGAAAAAGAGAGGGAAAAGCCAAGAGAATAATCACACTAGAGCCACTGGAAACACTGGAAAACATTTGAATTCGCAGACAGAAAATGCAAATTCAGCATGTACTTGACAAGGTTTAAGCCCTGGTGCAATCAATCATTAACATATATACATAAATGTAGTTGGACATAATGGTAAAACATAATAGGTATAATGTGATTAAACATAATTTTGGCAAAATGCAGGTATGGCCATAAGTTAAGCAAACAACATTTCTAGTTAATGTTGCATTGTTTTAGCATAGGTTTTAAGGAATGAAAGGCTCCAGTATCCAAGCCAGGCAAGCATTAGTTAATTGGGCAAGTGTAAGTAAGTAGTTTGTTGGCTGTGGAACACTTAAGTGGTGAAATTATACTTGATTGCAAAGAAAAATGTCATTATAACTACTTTTGTAAGTAAGGTATTAATACTTATGTGGGTGCATAAAGTATTTTGTATGAAACTGCATGAAAGTTTTCACTGGCAAAGTAGTCAAGGTGCATATTGCAGATTGACTTTTACTGGTTTTGCGTTTTATCCGACTGTGGTGAGGTCAGTTAATTTGATCTTTATTATTGAGCATAAAAAAGACTCCTTGGGCCATAGATAAAAAGGTAGCAGCAGAACATGGTAAATCTGATAGGAAAAGCGGGAGATGACAAAAGAGCAGATGATCCAATTAGATCTAAAAGACAGGTGGCATAAGGAGTACAAAAGACAGCAACTGCGAGGGCATTAGAAAGACAGAGGGGATCAGAGAATACACTTGGGGACAGACATGGTATAACCTATAATCCAGGAAGCAGGAAATGTTTTAGGTCATTGAAATGTCCTAAATTTCAAAGCTTTTTTTTAAGTAACAAGAGCTTATCACATTCACTTTAGCTTACATCTCTTATTTTCCAGTAAATGACTCCATAAGCAGCTTCCCATCTTTCACAGCACACAATCATCATGGAGATGTTATGCTCTGATATGACTGCTGAAGCTGACTAATACAAAAGTGACTCTACAGCCTAAATGGAGGGCTTGGTGCATTTCTGGCTCCGGAAGGAAAATTAAGTGATTCAAAAATACTTTGGTTTCAGACACAAGGAAAGTTAGAGGAATTTAGACCCTGCCTTTCAAAATGGAAAAGGAAACAAGTAGCCAGTAGGAGCCAGACAGTAGCACAATTATATGTTCTGAGTATGAATGACAATATTAAACATTTTTTTCAATTACCACAAATATTTATGGATATGGTAGGTTAACCATAGGGTAATTGTAAAGTCCATCACAAAAACGTGTTTCAAGATCTAACACAGAGCACAACGCTGTATTTAAATTGCGCTATATTTATTTTCAGCATGTATTTTCTTTTTTGTACAAATAAAATTACATTTAGGAGACTTTTACATGAAAATGTGTGTTTTCATCTCATGCACTGCACTTCTTCTGTAGGCCATGGTTCAGTTATCTGGTTGTAAATTTATGGTTTAGAGAATATGTGTCAAACTCAAGGCCCGCGGGCCAAATGTGGCGAGAGCTTAAAAGCGTGTTTGACCAAAAACTACATTTCCCACAATGCCTGTCGACTATGATACCTGCGAAGTGGCGGTGAGCCGCCAGTGTTTCCGCTTCAGTGCTAACGAGTGGAATTGAGATATAAATAATGATCCCAAAATGTCCAGGAAGCGAAAAGTTGATGTAGACGGTTCAATAACAGCCTAAATAAAGAGTGGCGGAACCAATAATTGAGAACACAATGCAGCCCCGGGTCAAAATGCTCCAGACACATCACTGAAGCATTGGCACGCAAACTGTGTGGGTGCAAGGCACTGTACAGGCTCGAGGCACGGCCGTCTGTACGGGCGCAAGGCACTGCGAACTGTGCGGACGCACCGCGGACTTGACGGGGGCAGTGTTCATGTAAGTTAACAGCCGTCGGTGTGACTGTGACTGTGTTCAGCCTGTATATTTGACTATAGCTTTAAGCAGCATTTTATGTCGTTGTCTTGAATCTTTTAACTGTCTCTCATGACACAGTAACATAATCAGCAATGTTCCTACAAGACAAAATACACTTTTTATTAGTCTAACTATATTGAAAGTAGATAATTTTTGATCATACAGAATGATATACATTAACATAACAAAGTAGGACCTTGAGTAGTTTTTGAATTATCTTGATCTGTATTATTTGTGTTGAGTACAGAGGACTAACACGGGACTTTGTGGACTGGTATCAGCAGAACCACCTCATCATCAGTGCAGGGAAGACCAAGGAGATGGTGGTGGACTTCCGCAGACACTACTCTACTGCCCCCTCAGTTAACATCCAGGGAAGGGACATTGAGAGAGTGGACTCATACAAGTACCTGGGTGTTCATCTGAACAACAAACTGGTCTGGACGGTCTCACAACACAGATGCACTGTACAGGAAGGGCCAGAGCAGCTCCATCTCCTGAGGAGGCTCTGGTCTTTTGGAGTGAGGGGGCCACTCCTGAAGACCTTCTATGACTCTGTGGTGGCATCAGCCATCCTGAACAGTGTGGTCTACTGGAGAAGCAGCATCACAGAGAGGGAGAGAAAGAAGCTTGATCAGGTCATCAAGAAGTCCAGCTCCGTCCTGGGCTGTTCTCTGGACTCGGTGCAGGAGGTGGGGGGCAGGAGGGTCCTAGCTAAGATTATCTCTATGCTGGGCCATGAGTCTCACCCCCTGCAGGACACTCTGTCTGCTCTGGAGAGCAGCTTCAGTGACAGACTGATCCACCCTCACTGTGTGGAGGAGAGGTTTCACAGGTCTTTCCTTCCTGCTTTCACAGGTATTTCCTTCCTGCTGCAGTCAGACTGTACAACCAACACTGTTAACACTGAACATGTGTCATTCAACCATATCTATGTGCAATACTGAAGACCATGTAGAACATCTCTGATACAATTCACTTAAGTCACTCTGTGGATATTTATCTCTTATCTGTTCTTGAACTGTGCATTGCAACACTGGAATTTCCCCACGGTGGGACTAATAAAGGCATATCTTATCTAATCTTATTTTGAAAATCACATTATATTGTATAACATACCATATAGCTTTTTCCTTCAGTATTGAAATTCATTTTGAAATAATATTAATATTGTAACAACACTAAGTGCAACAAACCAAGGCACCATAGAAAGTCTTTCTAGACCTCTGCTCGCCCATATTCAGAAGCTGCAGCTCAGTCCAACATGCCACCTTCATCTGTTCACACCCTGCTTCTCATTTCCTCCCCACTCCAGGCGTCATCCTTGGCACTTTTTAAAACCACTCAGCTTGCTGCTTTATATTCATGCAGTTGCACACAATTTCCCTCGGGGATCTGCCCAGAATCAACCATTTATTCTGCTTTGGGTTGACTGGAGCAGTTGGAGGGTTAAGTGCCTTGCTCAAGGACATGTCCACAGTGAGGATGAAGAATGGCTCTTTCTGGCTGACTTTCTCTCATTTATCAGCCTAATTTCTCCATGTCCTTCTGCTTTTCAACAACATCAAGTCCAACATTTACTTGGCCACACTGTCCCAGCACTGCCCACTCAGTTTAAAGGTGCACCACAATGTAACTTCAGGGGGAGGATCCGGTGCTCACTTGTCTCCATGGAGATGTTATTGCTTTGCCAGGAATGTTCCACAGCATGGTATCAAAAAAGGCATTCTTACAATGGGTGAGCTCGCCTCTCCACAAATCTGACCTGTAACTTGCCCTGGTGGCACCACTGCAACTACATCTCCATGGATTCATGCTGGACCCTCAACCCAAAGAGTTACATAAGTGCACCCGCTTATGCAGTATTGTAACATGGACTGGACAATATGACAGAATAAAATATAACTGTGATTATAAACCATTACGGTTTTCTGTTTAAAGATATACAACACTCTACTTTTTCTCTCCTGATCAGGCACCCTACGTTTTGCCCTGAGTGATTGACAGGTAGACTTAGCCATTTCAATAATAGCCAGCCTTGAAACACAAGAATATTAATAAAAAAAAAATCAACTTTTTTTCCACATATGGTATTCTTCAACTTCAACAACAGAAATATCTTTTTTCAAAGGCGACATTTTGAAAGACGACAGCTACATGTATCTGGAAAATCATGTTTGAACTGACATGCTCAACAGCAATTAATTGCAAGAGTGCTGATTTTACACTGTTTCTCTTCCCATTGGATATAACTAGAAGACCAGGGATTGAGATTTCAAAATCTGATCCAAGACAAATTGATCTTTCTTAGAAAACTCAAATCAAACTTATTGTGCAAATTGGGTGCTCACCTCCTGTCCTGAGAGGTAGTATGCAGCCAGTAGACCTCCAATGAAGCGGATGTTGACCTCAAACACTGACCT
>JACN01083318.1:0-16698 GCA_000787155.1 Scartelaos histophorus | reverse complement strand
GACTAGACCAAAACTAGACCAGGACTACAGACTAGGACTAGACCCATACTACACTAGGACTAAAACAGACCTAGTACTGATGGATGGTGGAGGAGGAGAGTTCAGGGGTAACCAAGCACTTCATAGCCCAGCAAAAGTGCTCATTTTTGGGGTCGTGTCGGCAATATTTGAGGCAAGGGATGTTCTTAAATATATGAAATTAAATGCTGAAATCCAGATTGTACTAAATCAGTAAGAGCAGAGGCTAAATACAGACTAAATCTAATCTTAACATTTTATTTGATTCTTTTCCTAAAATTGCAGTCAAATATTTTCTCCCTCCAAATGACTAAAACCATCCCCGTTTCAGAGACCATCAAACTTCACCAGACTCATCTGATCCAGCTTAGTTAATTCCGCCGCAATGAAAACAATCCATCCTCCGTCACTTATAAGACCGTGTGTGTTATTCAAATCTTCGCAGGGGACCCACGGGTGCCACGCGAGACCCGGGCGTGCGCCGCTCCAGACGGGTGATCAATCAGATACGGCAGCCCGCGACGCAGATGCTAGGCTAACCGTAACTAACACCGCGGGAGACAGTGATGAATTAGCGCTCCCGCCAAAGTTTAGCCAACGCCACTTTCACCAATCTGCATAATAAACCCGGCCATGATCTTGTCCCGTTTTGCGCAACCTCTTCGTGTTCAGTTTTAGATTCAATTTTGCAATGCGTTGAACGTAACTCTACCTGTCATTCAAACGCACCCAAGGCACAGCGCCGTTCAAAGGCAATACTTGGTTTTCAAACGCTTCTATTTTGCCGTTATTGGGTCTACGCCGAGCTCTGAATGCAGAATTATCAGGTATATTTTCGAGGGAAACGGCTGGGGACTTTTTTTTTTTTTTAATGGGCCACGTTGGAGTGATTGTGTGTCAAATTATTTATAAGTGGGAGTGACTGAAGATTGGCCCAACCTTGACCTGCTCGAAGAATTCAAAGTTACTTCAAACGTTGCCAATTTGTCAAAGCAAAACTGAGTGACAAGTTTGTTATAATGACTTTGGTGGATATAATCTTGACTTTGCAATAAATGCGTTTGAGCGATTTGAAGCGAGATTTCCAAATGGGCAGCAGAATTGTGGGCGTCAAGGACAATTTGTGTATCATAGAAGAGAAACTAAACTGAAAATCGCTGATATAATATTCCAAGTACAATGACTCTAATTAAACTATATAAATCTAATTAATCCCTACAACATTCTATTACTGAATTCTTTATCATGTCTGTACCACTACTTTTAACAGACTCATACCGTTTCGCCAAGGTGAAGGTTTCGCCAAAAAAGGGGTTTTGGAGGGAACTGGCTAAAGAACTACAACAATTACTGTATTTTTTGGGCTATAAAGTGCACTGGATTATAAGGCGCAGTATCAAATAATATGTCAGTTGTGTCATTGTCCACACATAAGGAGCATCGGATTATAAGGCGCAATAAGAGAAACAAAACGTGTGTCGGATAAATCGAACTTTATTCAGGTCATTTACAATAACTCTCAGTTGTAGCTAACACAAAAATACAAGTTTAACAGTTGGTGATTTGGGCATCAAACATGCCCGGATCCTCTCAACATTGTTCAGTTTTAACCCAAAAATACAAAACCTGAAATCTGCATCGTAACTGTGGCATTTTCTTCGGTATGTTGCAACATGTTATATATGTCGCCAACATATTACTCCTCCTGACTCGCGGAGGAATACGTTATTAGCCGTAATGTGGACAACATAAAATCGGTTGCAGGTTCGTAAACACAACCAAACTGTGGCGCACTGTGGATTTTTGAGAGAACGTAATGATTTTAGATGCGCCTTATAGTCTGAAAAATACGGTAAAAGAAATAAAACATACAATAAAAGAAATCTCACTGTCCGTCTTCTGTATTTGAACAAACATCGGTCTATGAACATGCTTACGGACAGTGGTAAAACCCTGTTGCCGTCCTTTTGATACTTTGGAGGTGATTTCATAAACATTCCCTCGGGGTGCGATGCTAACTGAACTCCAATTAAACTTTAATCTGAGCTTTGTTTTATCACAATCTAATCAGAAAGCGTCGACTTCGCTGGATCTACAGCAGGTGAGATGAGGTGCGCTGTTAAACAAGTCACACATCAAATTAAGTCACAAGCAAGTTCGCATTACCCGACAGTTGTTCAGTCTCACATCAAACAGCTGAATGTGAACATCTGGGTTCTTCACAAGTTCATGAAAATTTGTTATTTAAATCTTATGTATTTTCCTCGAGTTTTCACACTATCTTAAAAGTTTTCTGGTAATGTTTTGCTAATAGGTGCATTGTGTTTCTACCGCTGAATTCATTCCAATATATTACAAACATGACATTCCCGTATTAGTCTAGCGGTTGCAATTTGCTGCTCCCGGATGATGCAAACGTGGTAAAAAAAATGACAATTAGAAAAGTGCAATATCTCACAGACTAAGGTGTACAAATCAATTAGGCATTTACAATCCAGGGAGGAACACATTTCATATAACGGCATCAAGAAAAACACATTTCAGAAGCTAAATCCCACAGAAGTTATCCAAGAAAGACGCTCGCATGGATGTTTGCTGAATATTTTTATGTCACCCAATTCCAAACATAAACAGACTTTTTTGAAACCTCCTGTAGCCTTAAAAAGAATTGAATTTCCACTGCAACAAATCGCCTAAATTCGCCTCTCCTCACTTCTTCCTTTGAGGTAACAGTGCAGCCTGTAGCAAGGCTTTAACCGGAACACAACAAAAAGAAACGCAAATGTGCCAATGGTGTTTTCTCAGAATATTCATCCCCCCGCTCGATGTTTGGCTCCGAGGGTTTGAAAAGAGTTGTGTTTTTAGAAGAGATCGGGCACCTTGGGAAATAATGAAAACCTTATGGCAACGGTTTTTTTGCAACATTCAAACTTAAGGTGGGTAGTACAAGTTACATTTACATCTTCTGTGAGGTATTAATTGCAAATTCAGTCCTTATTTAGAGCAGCGAGCACTTCCTGAGCTGGAGGATTTTGCCTTTTGTGCATGTTTCCCTCACAGAAAGGCAAAGGCGACCCGGTAATCAAACCAGCAACCTTTTGCTGTGACGCATGATTGTTCGACACTCAGCCACCAACTGCCAATACGTGTTTTCTAAGTTTAAGTTTCATTTTTGATGCTCTAAATCCTTCCTCCATTTGCGCTAAATCACTCCCTCTCCAGAGCACTATCACAAAACGACGCAGCGTGCATTGAATCAGGTTTGTGAAGTTGTAGTGTATTGTCTAGTGCATTGTGTAGTGTATTGTATTGTGTATTGTGTAGTGTCCTTGTGAGCTGAGCATTGGACAGAATCGTAGTCCTAACATGTCCTGAATAACGTCCAGGAGAGTTTGCTTGATTACTCAAACATGGATGACATATGGAACCTCTTCGGGCATGGTTTTCCTCAGAGAATAATGTAAGAACATGGTAGAAAGCTAAGATAGCATTTATTTTTTTTTACCTTACAGTGCTCTTAAGTAAAAGATTTGATTGCTCTTGTCATTTTTGTGGGCTGACTCGATGTAAAACCTAATAATTAAATGTTTTGTGCTTCCAGTTACATAAACTTCAAATTATAATCCAGATGTTAGATCCAGACTTTTACAATCATGCATTTCCCCCCAAACATTTTACTCTTACTTAAGAGATTTCTTGGAGATAAATAATAAAAATCTATGAAGACAAGACAACGATTTCAGGTTTTTCCTCAAACTCTCCTCAAATACCCCTCCAGATCTGAGTTAGGGCTGGGCGATATGGAGCAAAAAATATATCTCGATATATTTTGCTTATATCTCAATATACGATATGTATCTCGATATCGGTACAGAAAAAAACAAAACAAAACTACTCAAGAAACAAAAATGTTGAAGTGCAAAGAAGTTGGCAGTTCATACAGGAAGGTGTAGGAAAGTGCTTCTGCAACATTAAAAACAAAATTAAAATCCCTGTATAAAAATAATAATTTAACTGTAAAATAAGGAAGAAATAAAGCTCCTTTAGCAGAGGAAGCTCGGGAGGTTCCTTATTTTAATAGATCCATGTTTCCCACAAGCCACTGCACAGATCAAGCCCAAAGATTCCAAACACTATTGTACAAGTAAAACTGCAGGAGATTCTTCATTTAAATCTTCAGCATAAATAAACTTTACACTATTAAACTGTACAACATGTAAACCATAAAGACGACAGAGCCACATCAGCCCGTTTGAGATTATAATGTGTTTAATTCAGCTTTGTGCACATTTGTCGACGTTTTACAGAAAAAAAAACTTAAAACCGCATGGCTCATTTGCATAAAATATAAGAAATGAAAAAAAGTTGCTATCAGGGCAGAAGGAGCTGTAAATGGTGGGAAAGGTTCGTGGTGCTAGAAGCTTTGGTTGACACCAATTTTGGGTATTTAGAGACAAGTTGTGTTTCCTCCCGTTGAAGAAAAGTGAAGCGACGAGGGCAGAACAGAAGCAAAGCGGCCGAATTAGGATTAAATATAAGCATTATATTGATATATATGATATGTCAAAATCCATATCGAGTTTTAAAAATATCTCGATATATTGCCCATCCCTAGTCTGAATATATATTTGCTCAGGAAGCTCAAGTGAGTATCTAGCTTCAGCACTAGTTTTAGTATTGATCCCTATGTTGATTTTTTGACAACCAAACTGCCAGCACCATACTCCATACTACCATTTGTGCTTCAACTTCAGCTCAAAAACTATTATTTTGAAGTCCCAGTGTTATTATTTAAGTACAAGTTTGGCTACTTTATCCAGCTGTGATCCCAACAACTCTCAGCACGGAAAAAACACGAATTTCTTCTCGTAACAAATGTACCTTAAACGCTTTACCGAATTTGCCACAAGATATCTCAAAGTGGCCAGAATGTTTTGTTTGATTGTAGACTTCTTTGGCAATAAATCACCAGCTAGCAATGGATTCTGTTCCCTAAAAGACTATATTCCTCCACCATTTTCGCAGCCATCATGCGTTATTATATTTATCAATAGCTATCAGATCTGGCTTGTTTTTCGGCAACTGCAATGAAAGTTATCCATCTCAGAAAGGCTTGCTGGACGCAGTTTTCTGGTCTTATTTATGACGGTGTTTGGGAGAGGGGTGGGGTATACACTTGGTGGATTATAGAGTCAATTAATCACGCTTGCATTGTGCTCCCTGAACAATGACAAGAGCTCAGCGTGCTAACAGATGAAATATGGCTGTCCGGGAACCAAGACAAGAATAGGCCCATTTCAATCAGTATGACAGTACACGGCACAGGCCAGAGTATGCGGTTCATAGTACAATGTGCTCTAAACATGTTGTACAGTAGGGCGGCATGATACGAGAAAAAATCTAGATATTTTTGTGTTGTTTTAACGATATTTTGAGATATTTTAAAGGTCCTATATTACAGAAAATTGTTTCTTGTGAGATTTAAGACATGCTGGAATGTTATTATCCCACCAAAATATACAGAAGAGTTGTGTTTTGTTTCATTCCCACATGTTTGAGTAATGTTTTATTAGTCTGTGTACATGTCCAAAGCTCAAAATGCTCTGTTCTACCTTGTGATAATGTAGTTTTGAAGTTATCAGCTTTATTTTAAGATTGGCGATTCCTGGGGTGAAATTATTATTAATTCTAGTGAAGGCGTTAAACTCTTACCTCCAAATCCCTGCAAAACCATGAGAACAGATTGGAAAACAACTAACAAACCTTATGTGTGTTATAACACAGCAGTCCCCAATCCCCGGGCTGCGGACCGGTACCGGTCCGTGGGTCATTTGGTACCGGGCGGCACAGAAAGAATAAATAACTTACATTACTTCCATTTTATTTATTTCAGAATCTGAAAGATATTTTATTTTGAAAAACTACCAGATTGTCTGTTACATCCGTCTATGTCACTCTTCACGCAGGACAAGGCAGGACAGGCTCTTCTCGGTCACCACTAAAATAAAACCCAGGAGCAGCAAAATGAGTAAAAAACAAACATCTTTGGAAAGTTTCTTTGCAAAGGGGAAAAGGCCCAGCCAGGAGACAGAAGAGGAGCCTACGACTTCCAAGAAAAAGAAAGCTACATTTAATAGACAATATCACGAGTCCTACTTAAAATACGGATTTATCCCAACAGGAGATTCCCACACACCGAGCTGCTCTGCATAATATGTGGCGACCGGCTCTCGAATGAGACAATGAAGCCCTCAAAACTGCTTCGCCACTTGGAACGCAGGTCATATCATATTATTTTGTTGTATTTATCCACCACACTTTAAACGCCGGTCCCTGAAAATATTGTATGACATTAAACCGATCCAGGGGGCAAAAAAGGTCGGGGACCGCTGGTATAACACACTCAATTTTGTCAGCACTGTCACGATTCCCATGGCTACATTTGAGATAGGGGGTTACACAGCTGACCAATAGTACGGATGCCCATTATATTTGTATTCATCCCGAGCTAAACTTGATTGGGGAAGGGTCTTCACAGCCACAGAACCATGGTACCAATCAACTTATGGGTGGAGACAATAGTTTAAAAACAGAGTGGAGCACATCCTATATTACCTCATGACATCACAAGGTGGAACGGAGTGGTTTCATTTCAAGAGAAGAACTCAAAACAAATTAAAAAATGCAAGATTTGTGTTTTGTGTGAATGCAACAAAACACAAATGTAGGTAAGTTTGTGATGAGGAGACTACATTAATTCAACCACACTGCTTAGTATGAAGAAACTGAAACAAACTGTGTTAAAATAAAACTTTAGAGCCAAAACTAACCTGTAGAACTTAAGGGAAATCAAGAGTAATGTTATTATATATTTATTTTCTTGATATATTGATTTGTGTGATATGTTGTGCAGCTTTGCTATATACTTGAACTATTATTTCATGAGAACTTTTTTTTTTTTTTAATTCATATTAACCATTAACAATTACGGATTTAGTCAAATGAGCACGACATTAAGATAATTGTAATTTATTAAAGTGAACACTATTTGCGGTTAAAAATATAGTTGCATAAAAACACTATTATAAACAAGCTCCATTAAGGCTGACAGGAGTTCGAGACCACAACCTCGTCTTGTATGAGGATAAAGAGAAACTGCACGACTGTAATTAAGTACGGCTTCGTTAGAGCTAGTAGTATGAGGTTTTTGTTTGGGTTTTTCTGAAAAAGTGTGGACTTCCAGGCAAAAAATGACCAAATTTGATCAGGCGAATCATTTTAATTTCCATCGTTCTAATTTTGTCTGTCAGTGTTAGAAAGAAAAGATGAAGACAAAGGGTGATGCAAGAGCTTAAATCCACTTTAAAGTCCATCAAAGAAGATTATGGACAAAGTGGTGCATGATAATCACATCAAACAGCAGCCATCTTGGAGACGTTATGGCCACCTACTTAACAACAAACAGTATTGCAGTAGTCATTTTGTCAATTATTAAAGGGCATTTATTAAGCAAAATGGATTTATGTGAGTTTTAAGCCATGTGTTTAATGTTGTTACCTCACAAATCGTCTTTATTATTAGTTTGTCTACATCTTCAAAGCTCAAAATGCTCTTTTCCACCTTGTGATGTCATGCAAGGGTAATTTAAATATGTGTTAATGAAACAAAACACCACTCCAGGTATGTTTGTGATGAGGAAACAATAGTCTAACATAGATCACAAAGTAGTGTAATATGGGACCTTAAAATCTACTTTTCACATGCAAATATTCAGTGCAGTTAAGTTTCCTTTTTGGCTGATTTAATGTGCAATACTTTAATGTGTTTTAGCAGCAGGAGTGGGCATGATTTGTAGTTTTCTCACACTGTAAATTATTGATGAATTGCTTTAGAATTTGCATTGTGTCAGATCTTGTTAGTTCTTCACGATGTATTGTTTGTTGTTCTTGTGTGGAGGAAAAAAAAGGAAATCTCATCTAAATACAAAACAATATTTATAATGTATGTATTACAACAATGGAAAAAAATATTGTTATTATTGTTTCAGCGTAATATAAAAGATGTTGTAAATGGTTTTGACCCTTGAAGCAACTAAAATGTATTTTTGGTGCACACTGATTGGAGACTTGCACCTTTCTTATGTATTGAAATTAACTTTTTTTGTTCGATTTTGGAAATATTACTTAACAAAAACAAAAAGTAGACAAAAGAGCAAATCCCCCCCATATTCCACAACTGTCTCCACACTCCAAATACACACAAAACTGCACATACACACGATGTATTTCGGTTTACAACTTGACGTGGATGCAGATATGCTCTATTACATTAGGCTAAATGGGCAATTATTAAAATATGCATTCCCCTGCACAATCTGTTAGCATGTATAGCAAACTGGATTACATTTCCATTCATGTTATGTTCATTATGAGGCCTTTTGGGATTGACACTTATCTCCCGACAGCATCGCAGCAGTGGTTCTTTTGAGTTGTTGGGAGTTTGAATGAGATCCCAGCATGAAGTCAGACGATCTGCGAAGCCACCAAAGATATTCTAATCAGGAGAGACTGTCCCACATCTAATTAAACTCCATGCTCTCCTCTGTACAGTTCAATCTTTGATGGTGGGAATCTTTGGAAGAGATATTAATTGGTTTGGAGTTGGGAGATCACTTCTAATTCCAGTTTCTGAAATTTCCCTTTAACAGATTTATGAAAAATTGAGATAGAAACATTTTTAACATTTTATAATATGTATTGTTTCATTCATTAAAAAAATCTATTTGAAAAAAATGTTTTTGACAGAATAATTTCAGTGACCTTATACAAAATGTGGTACTTTTAATATATTAACTTTTATTTTAGATTTGCCAAAACAAAAATTGCAAAAGCATGTTCATCTCATTTAAATGTTGTGAACTTTTATTTGCGTATTTTATATAGTCTACAAAAATTCAAAAGAAGAGAAGATGAATTTACAAATTTGAACTACAAATACCTACAGGAAATAACAAATTAACACAAGTAATTTCTGTTTAATAACATATCTTAAATTTAGACAACAAATTTTTAATCTGTCTCATCTTATATAATATACTTGCGTTTACTTAAATCTGGTTTGTTTGTTCCTTTACATTGCAGAAATACTTTTAGTCCATAGGGTTCAGAGGGTCAGGTTTTCTTTGATGACTTCCTGAAAACAACAAATGCCATTTCTTTTAATCTTTTGTTTCTGTAATTAGTTTTGATTTAGATTTACAAACAGTCTCAGTCTTTGAATTCCACAGATCAAAATGTACTTCAAAAGCGACCGAATCTTTAATGAGTGTCGAATCGTTAAGAAGTCCCTTTGTCTTTAAATGCATCTATTGACCCAGTATCAATGACCTTTGATTGATTCTACATGAAAGAACTGGACTTGACTTGGACCCTATAAGACCAGACACCGGCTAAGACCTGGTTCAGTCTTCTCCTTGGACTTAGCTTGGGAGCTTGGGATTTCAACATGGATTATGCAAGACCCAGAAGTCTATATTACTCTTTGGACCACAGTAGACCTCCATTATCTGCTTGGAACTTCTTGGACCCCACCAGAATCCGCCCTGCTCCTGCTCCATCTCCAGAACATCTAAACCCCAGCAGAAGAACTGATTTCAGCATCGAACGCATCCTCTCTCCAGACTTAGGAGCCAAGTTACCACTGGAGCGAACACCATCCTCTCGCTATATGGCCAACGGTACTTTTGGCCCATACTTGCAATGTGCCTTCTACCCGTCGTACCCAGCGGTTTTCAGGGTAACCGACGCACAAGCCTACAATATAACGTCTTTTAACAAGGGTCAAAGAAGTGAAGAGAGGCAAGTTCAGCAGCAGTGGAAGCCAAGGGTTCGGACGGTGTTTACGGAAAGCCAGTTGGAGAGGTTGGAGGAACTTTTTAAGTATACGAAGTACCCCACCCCGGAGATGAGGGTGGAGGTGGCTCATCGTACAGGACTGAGTGAGGAGACCATTCGGGTTTGGTTCAAAAATCATCGAGCTAGAAGGAAGAGGCAGAGCAGCTCGCCGAAAAGCACACATGGACACTAGCAAGAGACTGTGTATGGCTGTAAAGGAAATATGTGAATAATGATAAAACTTGTTGAGAATAAAATGCTTTTTAAACTACACAAAATTATTTCTTCATTTGTAGTACTGGCTATTGTGATTTTGGAATAAAAAGAAAATAAATCTAAGGAAAATTCAAACTATCAGTTAAAAAGCCTGCAATATTCAATGGAAATATAAAGTTAAAAGCACACTTCTCAATACAATAGATATATTTAATGCCATATTGTGGAATACAATAGCAAAATGAACATTTCCATTGAAAGAAGCCAGAGGGTCATAGTTTTAATTAAATATGATAAAAAGCAACACACTGAGGCTTTAAAATTGATTGAATTTTATGTATTATCTGATACTGTTGTCGTGCAAATAATGTATGCTTTAAAATAAAATAAAAAAATGTATTGTTCTATTTGGATTATTACCAACTGTTGAAAAATGTACATTTCTTTTAACCTATTGTCTTGGGGATGACCTGTATGTTCTCTCTTACTTATTTTTGAAATGTTGCACTATATTTCTATTCAGTGCATCAGTGGATTCACACACACAAAAAAATCTAAAGAAAATAAAAAAGTAGCTTGGGTGAACCCTAGGGCCAAAGCCCAACACCCAATCCATCCATAGCTAGCATCTTTTTGCACCAGATCTTCTATGAGGTCTTAGTTCTCAGTGGGGAGCCTGGGACCAGAACCAGAGCCAAAACTGCCAAGGGCCACTCTGGAGGTCGCCACCTTTTGTTTTTTTCCCCGCTTTAAAACTTATAATAAATAAATAAAATATACCACATCCACCACCACCACACAGCCAAGCAAGCTGCAAGCTCCGGCCCAAACATTGTGCCAGCGTGGGCGGATCAATCAAAGCTTTCCACTCCTGCTTATGGAAGAATAGCCCCTGGTAAAGAGAACAGTGCATCCCCAAGTGGCAACATTCTCTGGCTCTGCTTTTTATGTATTTGTTTACCTCGAAATAAAAACAATACAATTCAAACACGTAAAAACATATATTAAAGCTCCTATACTACACGAAATGTACTCTTGTTACCTTACCCGTACCTCCAGCACTGCCCTTGGAGCCTGGTACAGTCAGTGAGGTTTTCTTATAGATTCTTGGAGTAGTTTGTGTGGAGTTTAAAAACACAGTGAAGCACGTCCTGTGTTTTCAGTTTAAGAGAAGAACTCAACTGTGAATATTCAGGATTCAAGTGTTAAATAAGTGTGAATGAAACACAATAAAATTCCAGGTATGTTTTTGATGAGGAAACAGCATTTTAACAGATTATAAAATAGCTAAGTACATCGGTACATCTAGACCTGTGTGAAAAGTCTGGTACATTGCAGGAACACAAACTACTCTTTGGGCAAGCAACCAAGAATATATAAGAAAACCTCACTGACTGTACCAGGCTCCAAGGGCAGCGCTGGAGGTACGGGCAGTTCCATGACAAGCTCCGAAACTAACAAAATTTTCTCAGATGTTTGCGGATTTCTTAAAACATCAGATTTGTCCATAAAACATCTCCAAGCAATAAAAAAAAAAAAAAAACAATTCAAATTGAGGAAATACGACATTAACGATAATGAAACGGAGAGAATTCACAATTTAAAACACAGCCGATAAGTACGATTGGGATTGAAAGACAGCAGGGAGCAAGCATGGATGTTGTAACATGCTCAGAAATCAAATGTGATCTGAATTTGTAAAAAAATAAGAATAAAATGTAAAAAAAATGAACACATTTCCACAGTGAGGTGCAAAAAAACATGAAAGCTCTTGTAGTCAGTGTTCAAAACTTCAAAACTGTAATGCATGTCATTTATTAGTTATTATTGTCATTTCAAAGTAGTTTGTTACATTACAAAATAACTGTATTTAAAATGTAGGGCATTACACTACTATTGCATTACTTTTACTATTACAGGTGTTACAGGCAGGGGTCCGGACGAACCCTAGTCCCTGTCAGGGGCCCACCACCAGGACGCCTGCTCAATTCGGGACAGTGGAAATTGAGGACGGGGTTATATTTATCACTTTACGAGAGGTGAGTAATAATTATTTTTGCTGTTTCCCGGGTTTGTATCTTGCGTCTGTGTCCATCACTCCTCTGCCCCGACACTTTTATTGGCTTTTACCGTAGAGTTGCTTTTACCGATGTTTGGTAGTTATGATCTGACAGAACAGCTCAGAGTGTCAAACCACGTAGTAAAGTGACTTAAAAAATCACACACGAAAACACAAACTCGGCTAATTCTTCTGTAGTGTGTGGCGGCTTTCAATAATACATTTAACCTAATTCACAGGGACGTTATGCATCTGTTCTGATCTGATCGGATGTTCTGCCACTGCACTAGCAAATTTGTATTAAGAAAAACAAAAACTCGACTCCTCCAATCCAGGTTAAATATGCATTATGTAATGTGCATTACTGACATTGGTACCAAGTAAAATAATACTTTTTTTTCTGTAATGCCTTACATTACTAAACCAAAGCTAAATAAAAAGGAACTGTACTTAAGATTTTGTTTTAAATTATTATTATTAACATGACTATCTGTGTTTCAATATATGAGGTAAGCATGTTCTATTAAAATACTAGTGACAGGAATGCTGTTTTATTGTTGGTTAAAGTTTTGGTTCTTGAGACGTTTTTCCTCATTCTCAGTATATGAACAACTTACTGCAACAGCCTCATATGTATCCTCTACCTCCAGGTTAAGACATTGGCAGCCCAGGTTCAGTTGTGATTGCAGCAGCTTTTTTCAAACCGTAAGAGCGCAGGTTGCACAGTTCTTTTATTAAAAAAAGATGTGAAGTCTGAAAGAGCTGTACCTGTTTATGCTAATACCAATACAGGCAGCAATCATGATTACATTTTACACAAATGATCATATCTTCTCTTGTCTTGTTTGGTTCTTTATGCATTTTTAGTTATTTGCAATCAAAATTTAAATAAAAGAAAAACTACTTATTATGGTCAAGGTTAAGGTTTCTGTTATAATGTAGTTTCCTCATTAAACACATACCCAGTTATGTTTAGTTTCATTCACACATGTATAACACATAAACCCTGCATTCTCAGAGGGAGATCTTTTCTCTAACTGAAAACTCTGTTCCACCTTATGATGTCATAGTGTAATACAGGAAGTGCTCCACTGTGCTTTTAAATTCCTTATTAATCATTTGGATAATTCCAGCTCTTGCATTGCCACGCTCTACTAAACTGAAGGTAAAATGTAGCTGTGAACTTGAAAAATTGAAAAAAAGAGCATTTTGATCTTTTGAGACTACTAATAAAGAATTACTCAAACATGTGTGAATAAAACAAAAGACATGAGGAAATAACAGCATTATAACATGTCTTAATGTGCACAATAGTCCATTTTGTTTAATAGAAGCCTTTTAAATAAAACGCATGTCTCTTTTAAGTTCTTTTTATGTTTATGTTAGTTATTTAAATTAAACTTAAACAAAATAACTGCTTATTAAGATCAAAGTTAAGCTTCCATTATGTAATGGAATATATGTCATTATTTTCATACATCCCCCTATATAATTCCACTATTCACCTTAGATTGTGAACTTACATCCACTTCTAGATATATATCTTTAAACCTTTTCAGATAAATGTGTATAATTGGCATGTGTTCAAAACGGCTGCAAATGGAAGTGAAAGGTCACATAATGGACAGAAAGTACAGGAAGCTATAGCACTTTACAGAGGAGGAAATAGCCTATGATTATGTCTACCGTATTTTTAGGGCTATAAAGCGCACTGGATTATAAGGCGCAGTATCAAATATGTCAGTTGTATAATTGTCCACACATAAGGAGCATCGGATTATAAGGCGCAATAAGCGAAACAAAACGTGTGTCGGATAAATCGAACTTTATTCAGGTCATTTACAATAACTCTCAGTTGTAGCTAACACAAAAATACAATTAACAGTTGACACAAAAATACAAGTTTAACAGTTGGTGATTTGGGCATCAAACATGCCCGGATCCCTCTCAACATTGTTCAGTTTTAACACTAAAATACAAAACCTGAAATCTGCATGGTAATGGTGGCATTTTGGGTCCTTGAACAGCACACGGCAGAACTACCGGTATGTTGCACAGTCGCCCTATAGGTCGCCAACATATTACTCCTCCTGACTCGCCCAGTAATACGTTATTAGACTAATGTGGACAACATCAAATCGGTTGGAGGTTAAACACAACCAAAGGTCATGCATAAGACCACTGGATTATAAGGCCACTGTTGATTTTAGAGAAAATGTCATGATTTTAGATGCGCCTTAAAGTCTGAAAGTATTTACTCAGTATGTTCTAGCAGAAGTTTCTATAAATAAAGATGCAATTTTATCACATAACCATTTGATACTGTGGCATTTTAGAAACAAATACATAATCATAAAGGTGTACCATGATAATTATTATATTAGCTTATCTTAAAAGGACCCATGCTATGCTATTTTCTGATCTATGCTATAATGTTTCCTCATCACAAACATATATACCTGAAACTCTGGAAGTTTGAACCCAGCAAATATTTTGGGGCTTGATATTTATTGTGTATAGATTTTTTTTCATTTTTAATTGTTATTTTAATATATTTGCTATAGAGGTTTGAATGGTGTTTGTTTGTTTTTCCTCATGCATGATGTGGATTATTTTAATTTATTGTTATTTTGTCAGTGGCCGTAACCCTAAACCTTCAAATAAATTATGAAGTTAATAGTATTTTTATATTCTATTTCAAGCACCCATATGTATTTGCATCGTCACAGCAATAGAAATGATTACAATATTTAAAAAAATCAGAAAGTACTGGTAGTAGAAGCGTTAGAAAAAAGAGCCTATGATTATGTCTATTTCCTCAAGTTGGTTTGTCAAACGTTGCCACAGAAGCTTCTATAGGTAAACGCACTTTTCTCACATAACCATTTGAAAGTGAAGCATTCAAATCAGACACGTCAAACGTTAAGTCCAGACTCATGCGGAGGAGGAGAGTTGGAACAATAAAATCATTAGTGAGTGCAGCAGGTTTACAATCAACAAATTACAAGGACTTCAGTTACAGTGCCAGGTTAATTACTCCAAGTAGAAAACCATTTATGTTCTCGTTTTAAACTTCCATTTTTAAACCGTAAAAATAAATGTTAATAATTATGAAGGAGCTCAGGGGTCATGGTCATTTTGAAAAAAGTTTAGTGCTAGTTTCATTTTATGTTTTAAGCTAATTCTGTAGAAATGTGAAGTATTTTTCTGTCTCCTGTGATTTTATTTTTAATTTTTTTATGTAATCTGCCATATTTGATTTGATACAAAAGAAAGTGAGAGATGAATAGAAAGAAACAAAAAAGTGATGCTTTATCACTTTGTTTATCCAGTTTCAGAACAGTGATAAACGGCTGCATTCAAAACAAGAGCAATCCGAGATTTCTGGATCTGGATCCGGATCATCACCAAAATTTTACAGTCGTCCCTGCACCAAGATCTACCTCTGGTGACAATTTCATGAAGATCTGGCCAGTAGTTTCTGAGAAATCTCACTAAGATTGTAGATCCAGATCCAGATTCTAGGTCCGGATCCGGATCATCACCAAAATTTAATGGAGTCGTCCTTGGGCCAAGATCTGCCTCTGGTAAAAAATGTCATGAAGATCCATCCAGTACTTTCTGAGAAATCCTGTCCACAGACAATAAATAAATAAATAAATAAATAAATAAAATCTAAAATTACAATAAATAAATAAATAAATAAATAAATAAATAAATAAACCGACTTGATCGCATAATCTCCTTGGCGGAGATAATTAGCTAGAAATTGTAGGTTTGCTATCAAAACAATAAAAAATATGTTTTTCAGATTACTTTAGCTTGAAATCTTTAGCAAATGTGAATTGCTCAGTTTTGTAACCATATCAATAAAATAAAATAAAATAAAATAAAATAAAATTCAATTCAACAAATTTGTATAACCATGTGAGATTCTGCTCATGGCCTAAATGCATTGTAAACATGGTCTGAGTTTTCTCCATCGGAACCAAGAACAGTATTAATTAAGTATTATTTAGTATTATTGTAATCAGACAATGAGGAAGTTTGCCATTTAGTGCAGTAAATCACAGATGCTCAGAGCTGGACAGACTTTTCTCTCCTGTCTTCTTAAGCATCTGTACTGTTGATCTGAACTCACACTTGAAATGCTATTTTTATAAGCTACATGGAATTCAATAAATGCATGATAATGAAGTTGATGCCATACTGTGAAAATGTCCAGTCAAAGCCGTAACATCTCCGTGAAGAGAAGTAAGCAACGGGGGATTAGAAAAGTTTATTTGTCTGTTTGTATGTTTTATCTATAGTTTCTGTTAGAATGTAAGAAAATATAAAATACTTTCCCCGCTCTTTACTACATTTTTCTTCTACAAATTCATCATCACAGCATCATTATATTGACATACCGAGGTCTAAGTGCTAAAGTTTCACCATTCTTTTTTTTTCTTTCATTTATTCAGTGGTAAAATTTAAGTAAAAGCAGTAAACTGTACTTAAGTTAAAAAAAAT
>KN497373.1:18252-29920 GCA_000787155.1 Scartelaos histophorus | reverse complement strand
TTATTTTATTTTTTTTTATTATTATTTCATTTTTTATATTATCATGGACGCCAAGGTTGTGGTCTGTTCTGTTGTGTCCATTTGTTGACACTTGTGATGATTAAACTAAAATGAAAATAAAATGGATAGAAAACAGTACAGTCTTACTCTGATACATATAAAGAGTACTTAAGTAAACTGACAGTACAAAATCGACCAGGTTCTTCTGTGTATTTGCGGTAGCCCATCCCAATCGAATGCATTGCGTACTGTCCGGGCTATAATCGCTCCGTGACTGCATCCCGGCGCTTGGAGGTGACCCAGAGGAGCGCGTTCACATTTTGATCAACCCCAAATCTCTCTAATCCTCATTTTGGCAGCTCCACCGGGACATGGCACTCTTTAAAAAGGTTTTAGCCACTAACCTCTGCCTTTGGGCCCAGGTGCAACGCTCGCTCGGTCTCTTTTTACCCTTCCCCTCTTCCTCTCCGTAGATACGCGACCATTTTGGACTTTTTTTGTCAAACGGCTTCTCCCTAATACGGCGCGCTTACATCTCCTCTTTATAGCCGGAGCGTCAAACAGAACGGCGACCTTGGGGGATATTTTTACACGAGCAAATACTTACGCTGTACGCCGCGGAGAGCCAGAGTTTTAGCTAACCTTGTAATTCAAACTTGGGACTTGTCGGCGGATAAATGAAGCGTCACACTCCAGATCTTACCTCAATGTGAAATGCATAGTTTAAAGCTGTGCCGCAGTGTGGATTGTTCAAGGGCAGCAGAGCTTTTACTTTCTATCCGAAAATGCGTGCGTGAGAATTCAAAGAAGTTAAAGTTTAGACTTAAAAAAAAAGTATAAATTTAATAAAATAAAAATAAGTAATAAAATATCTCAACTGTATACAAGAGGTCATAATTGTGAGTAATGATTGACAAGACATAGGGTTGTCTGTTACATAAGGGTGAGTTCTTGTACAGTTGTAGGGAGTATTATCTGTTACATAAGGGTGAGTTCTTGTACAGTTGTAGGGAGTATTATCTGTTACATAAGGGTGAGTTCTTGTACAGTTGTAGGGAGTATTATCTGTTACATAAGGGTGAGTTCTTGTACAGTTGTAGGGAGTATTATCTGTTACATAAGGGTGAGTTGTTGTACAGTTGTAGGGAGTATTATCTTTTAAATATTTGTAAGTTATTGTACAGTTGTAGGGAGTATTATTTATGACATAAGAGTGAGTTGTACAGTTGTAGGGAGTATTATCTTTTAAATATTGTACGGTTGGAGGGAGTATTATCTGACATAAGGGTAAGTTGTTGTAAAGTTGTAGTTAGTATTATCTTTTAAATATTTGTAAGTTATTGTACAGTTGTAGGGAGTATTATCACTTACATTTGAGTGAGTTGTTGTATGGTTGTAGGAATTATTATCTGTTACATAAGAATGAGTTGTACAGTTGTAGGGAGTATTATCTTTTACATATTTGTAAGTTATTGTACAGTTGTAGGGAGTATTATTTATGACATAAGAGTGAGTTGTACAATTGTAGGGAGTATTATCTGTTACATACGAGTGTTGTCTTGTCCCAGTACAGGAATTGTAGGAATTGTTGATGTCAAAATATGTCTGCTGTATGTTGTTTTAAAAAAAAAGTTTATTGTTCAATAATCAGGAAATGCAGTGTTAGCATTCTAGTTGTTCTTTTGCATTATGATAACACAAAATCTGGCTCTGGTCTTGTGAAAAGCACTTATAAAGTCATTGCAGTGAATAATTAGGATAGTGGACAAGTTTTTCTCATTCTCAGTGTATGGATTGGTGTGTGAAAGCTCAGAACCTACTGAAAATTACTTAAGTAGTGAAAATGTGTGTCCATGCAGCAAGATAATCTTACTTGATAAGTTAAAATAGACTTCCTCTAACTAGAACTGAGCAGTCTCAGAACTAGTAAGTAAATAATAAATCGGAAAACAAGATGAATAACCTGATTAAAGTTTTAAAATCTTGCCAGATCAGAGAAATTTGCCGTGTAGAGGAGGTTGCAGAGGTAGCCACATCTCATTTGCATGATTTATTTCACAGAATTTATGCCAGATGCCTTTTCTGGCTTCATTCTTTTTTCTCATTAATCTGGGCTCCTGATCAGCACAAAGGTAAACCGCCTCCTGACCTTTTGTGGCTGGCGTTTTGGCTCCGAATCTCCGCCCTTTTACATTCACTGAAAATGCTGTCTATAATGTATTACACTCTTCACCTCACAGCCTCTTCTGAATGAACGCCTTCCAACTATATGCCAGTCGGTATCATACGTACACGCAGGAGCAAGCCAGATGTTTGGAAGTGCAAATCATTTCGGGAGATGGAAGCTATCAACACTGTCACTTGTTCTCCCATCAGCCTCTCCACAACTCACAGCTGATGTCACGGATATGGACAGAGTGGAGTCATCCAAAGGTTCAGTGGAGAAATTCTGGAGAAGATTGATATAAACACCAAGGGGCCCCAGGAAGTCCATGCACAATCATGCAAAATATTACATGAAGTACTAAAGTTATGAAAACAGGCCTATATAAAATACCGTCTTAATTAATTGCATTGCTGTGATGAAATAGTGAATATTATGTAACAAATAGTCAGTTTGTATATTGCACTTTTCCACCTCCAAGGCGATTTACAACAAGGAACCACTCACCCATTCATCCACCCATTCATCCACCCGTGTACGCAGACAGTGGGGTCAAGGTGGGTTAAGTGTCTTGCTCAAGGACACAACGGCAGCATTCATCTGCGCGAGCTAGAATCGCAACGCTAACCTGTTAATGTGTTTTTCTTTATGCCTTTTTCCTTCTTTTAACCTTCAGAACAGTGGACAAACGCTCTTACCAACCAAGCTACAGGAATTTATCTAGAAGGACTTTGGTATTACTTAGTATTTCTGGATTTGTGAGTAGCGACTTAAAACCTTTATATGTACTAATGATTTTGTAGTACTTACTTACATTAACCACAATACTTCAACTACATGAGTAAAATAAGTACATTTTCCTTTGCTATTAAATAAGTTGTAGAGTCCTCACAGAATTATGTTATTTCACTGAAAAAGATAACCCCAGTTGATTGAGCATATTTTACTACCCCAAGAAGCAATTTTTTTTTTCCGTGTACCGTTCTGATATCTTAATAAAAGGGTAGTAATAATAATAATAATAATAATTCCTTGCATTTATATAGCACTTTAAGACCCCCAAAGCGCTTTACAGTTCATTTTTCTTTCACTCCACACTCAGTGGTGATAAGCTGCTATTACAGCCACAGCTGCACTGGGGCAGACTGATGGAAGTGAGGCTGCCAATCTGCACCATCGGCCCCTCCGACCACCACCATCATTCACACACACACCACTTCCATACTAGGCAATGTAGGTGAAGTGCCTTGCCTAAGGACACAACAACAGTTTTTACCACTGGTGCCCCACTGTGGCACCTGGAATTCCCAGTGGTCTCCCATCCAAGTACTAACCAGGCCCGGCCCTGCTTAGCTTCTGAGATCTGACGAGATCAGGCTTTGCCAAGCCGGTAGGGCCACAAGTTTCATCAGTCTACCTCAGGGTAACTATACAAGGACTACAGCTATTTTTTTTCTTTAATAATCGTATACGCACACCCTCAGTACTCAGATGGTCAATGTCCAAAGGCTTCTCTCTGTTCTTAAACAATGTTTCTGCAAAAAAAAAAACAGTACAGTGCTGTGGCCCAAAGCAAGAAAAGTGCATTTTTTTTACTTTTATTTAGCTGTTTCTTGCATTTGCATCTCTACAAGAACTTCTGTTTTATTTGGGTTCACAATGACGCACCATAAAAGGGGTAGGAAGAAATCAGCAGTGTCATTTTATCTAAAAAGTCAGCCGATTAGCATTTTTCTATCAATATTCCCTTCATATAAAATGCCCAAAATATTAAAAAATGTCTGATGCCTTGTTTACAGCATTCTCTACTCAATCAGCCAGCGGGTAAATTTACACTTACAGAATATGTGAATGAAAGTCCATTAAAAATTAACACCGTCTATTTCAGCTCTGAGAAACACAGCCTTTGTACATAAGCAAATCCCCCCACCGTTTGATCAATAAAGTTCTTTCTTTCATCTTAAACCACAACTGTAAGCGATTCACTCCAGACAGGCCGAACTGAGCAGAAAGTGGATTTGAGTGAAGCGTGCGTTTGTTGTTATCACATTGCTCTTGTTCGGCTCCTCCAGCGATTGTAAAAGCGCTTGTTTCCTCCCTCTCACCTGCCACTCTCTCCCCACTGAGCCCGCACAATGTTAGCTGTCTGCTTTGACTCTCTCCGCGCGTTAGCCTAAAGCGCGCGCGTAGCTTCCTAGCTTATCGCCTGGCGCTACATCTACACGCCTTCAGATTTTGGCGAGGCTGCCGACACCTTGTCATGTCGCCGCCGCGTGCACAGCTAAATGGGATTTCCGCCTCGCTTTATGAGCTGCGGAAGTCGAATCATCCAGGTGGAACGCCGTGTGAAAAAATACAAAAACAGGCGGCGGCCATGACAGTTTGTATGTTACGGGTGGAAATGTATGCCGCCGGTTGTTTGGGGAGAGATACATATATGTGCGGTAGATGTCAGAATGTATGCTAATGCGGTGAGCTGCCTTGCTAGTCTTTTTTCCATTCTTTCCTCGCATAATCTTGAACAATATCTTATCTTATAGGTGCACAACATTATTTTTCTCATGGGTGTCTCCATGCGGATGTCATTGCCTTAACTTAAAACCTGAATAAAACACAGAACTGCACCAACAAACAATATGCAACCAAACATCGATTGAAGTCCTTAAAGCAATACTTAAATGAACATTCAAGAAGAAGCAATATCATCTCCATAGAAACAAGCAATGTAATGTCTACGATGCAACAGTTTGGATAGAAAATTCTTGCAAAACATCGAAAATATCGACGACTTGTCCTGACCAACCTTACGAACCAACTCCCACCTCACTCCAGTTGACCATCGAACCAGATCTAATCATCTACACAAGCATCAGACTAACTTTTTTCCATGGACAGTTCCAGAAAGGTACCAACCACCAACTGAAGTAGTTTTAAGCCCAACTTTACTTTTACTTTTACCTTTACTTTACTTTACTCTCTGTCTCTTCAACGGCAATGTCCATTTTTCGAACCAACCCCCAACCCAACTCAGAACCAGCAGGTGGAGGACTACCAGAGACATTACCTAGTGTTTTTAGGTCCAAATCAGTTGTGTCTAAACCTTTTTGACCGAACACTCTGGATCAAGTTTATTTACTTAGTCCAAATGTGCTGTTTTCTTGCCCATTGACATGATAACAGTTGAGAAAACCTTTGACATATTGTTGACAAGTCTCTGTGCTTTCGATCTTTAATTTGGTTAATAAAAAAATAAATAAAAAAATAAAATAAAATAAAATAATAATAACAAATTAATTGATTTATTTACTATTGTATTTTTTATTAGACATCATCAGCCCTACCACAAATCACTCACATATTACATCATGTATGCAATATGGATAAAATGTCTTGCCCAAGAACAAAACAACATAAATTACTCCCAGTGGGGTTTAAACTCAACCCTTTAGTTGGTTGATTAATGTCGCTCAGAACCGCTTGTTATGGAAATACTTATCACAACCTTAAGAAAGTCGATTTTTACAGTCTTACGGAGATGGAAAAACCTGGCGTGATAATGCGACATAATGTGATTTTTTTTTGACTGATTCTTTTCCTCTGCAAAAACAGAACTTATTAAACGGGATAATGCATTATTTGAGGCAAATACAGCATTTTCAAAACAATAAAAGGTAACAGTGATCTGGCAATTAATACACCTTAAATGCAGCACCGCATCTTTAACAACCATCACTCACACAATAACAGTTCCACAGTTAAAATTCATCTTTACGCTCAAACTCCTGCAGTGTTTTGCATTTTTTTTGGGCTAAAATCTCCACCGTCCCTCTCCTTGTACTAAAACAATTCTCACTGTTGTCATACAAAAGCACTCAATTGCCTGACCCGGGAAATTAGCCGACCCTTAAGTCCCGAACTTGTCTGGAAGTGCTGTCAAACTTTATCCAGACAATTGGGGCCATTATTTATGATCATTGACGGAGGACTCGAGTACCATTGTGTTAATCAGACTTGTATTGCGTCGGTGTAGAGGCAGACAATAGACATGATCAGGGAACATGCTTTTGAACTGAGCCATTGAAAATCACCGGGGTCGGGACTCTGCTTGATTAGGTTGATTGTACTTCTGTATACTTTCTGAGTGGATGGCGCTAGACGTGCTTAAAGATGGAAATGGAAATTTGGAGATTTTTTTTCCAGATAATATCAGAGCAATTTTCAGAAGGAGATGCGCAATTTTAGGATTATGGCCGTGCGCGAATAAGGAATTGATTGTGAACGGGTTGGTGGGTTTTGTTCAAAGTATTCACAGAAAAGATGAGTTGGCAGTTCAGAAGAATGTGTAAAGTGCGCTATGCTACTTTTCTTGTCGCCGTGGAGATCTTTTATTGCTTTACTTGGATTGTTCTTTAGTATGGCATTAAAGTTATTGATCTTACTGGTGTTTTTATTGCTTAAAATGCACTGAAAAATGATGTATTATTATTATTACTGTGAATGCGTTCGTCTCTCCACAGATCTGACCTGTAACTTAGCCTATAGACATCACTTGTCTCCATGGATATATTACATTGCTTGTATTGTTCCACAGTATGGCATTAAAGTTATCGATCTTACTGGTGTTTTTATTGCGTAAAATGTATTGGACAATGATGCATTATTGTGAATGGATTCGTCTCTCCACAGATCTGACCCGTAACTTAACCTATTGACATCGCCTACTAACTTTTCTCGTCTCCGTGGGGATGTTACATTGCATTGCTCGGATTGTTTCACAGTGTGGCATTAAAGTTATCGATCTTACTGGTGTTTTTACTGCTGAAAATGCATTGGAAAATTATGTATTATTATTATTATATTGAATTAGGTCACCTCTCCACAGATCTGACCTGTAACTCGTCCTATTGGTGGGACATTCGAGGCAAAGCAGTACTGTTTCCATGGTGACAAGATGGTTGCAGACCCAGTGTTGTTCCTCACTTACCTTATGCACATTGAACTTTCTCATTATTCACTGTGATGAGCTTTTCCCAACTCTCCGAGGTCAGTGCAGAGATCAGACATGACTGTAAAGATAACAGCATTTAGCAGGTTAATGTGCACTTCCTGATTATCAACCGAATCCTTTCTAATTAGACACAGACGGCTCGCAGTGGACTTGATTTGACCTCAAGAGACGCTTTGTTTAGCTCAGATACGTACAGTAGTGGAAGTTTTCTCCTCAGTTTTGTTACTAAAGTAAAAGTACAGATACAGGAGCATAAAACTTACATTTGATACAGATTTGTGCTGAATTTGATCAACAGAAAGAACTGAATCTTTTTTATTAGTATATTATGACATGCTCAGAATACAAATGTACAAAAACACCCCAGGCTCTTCAGCAGGTCTCAAACTACAATAAAATACTTTTCATTCCTGTTCAAAAATATAGTGAAGTAGAAAGTACAGATACCTGCTCTCAAATGCAGTGGAGTAAAAGTAAAAAGTTGCCATTTTAAAATCTGTAGCGGGGTTCTCCAATGAAACTTAGGCTCAGTCAGAAAACGCGTTTTTGATGTATTTTATTAGACTTTTCCACAGAGCAAAAAGTGCAAAAATATTTACAGTGGTTTTAAAAAGTCAATTTACCGGCACCACAACAGGTAGACTTCTCCGTTAAGGATTTAGGCTCCAGTCTCTCAGGACTCGCTCGCTCCTGGACTCTACCTCTCTTTTGCTCGCTCCCTCGCTTTCTCAGCAAACGTTACCTTCATCGTAACTAAGACGCGACGCAACAAGATGAGACCAGACGAGACTTCCAAATGAGCTGTGGAGCGCACCTTTATACCCACTTGCCCCTCCCACATTACGTAACCCCCCCACCTGAAACCCAATTTACATAATTCCTCCTAATGAACATGAACAGTATTTCAGGGCGGTTACAGGGAGGGCAGCTTCCTTCCAACATCCTGAAGTTACCTACATAAAATAACGCGGTACAAATAAATAGACATAAAATGCAAACAATTGCCTATGTAAATTACACGTGCCTCACGTGACTCCCGGAACCTGCGCACCGGGAGGATTTAGGCTCCCGGCGCGTAAGTGTCCGGGTTTGCCAGATCGCACCACGGGAGGAGGTGAAGGCGGCAGTGCGAGGGTGAGTAAATGACTGTTTTCTGGAGAGTGTAGATGGCACCACTGCCGCTTCCAGGTGTGCACCCCTAGTCACGGCAGAACAGGTTGAAAAAGTTATGGACGCACATAGTTTAATGTGCGTTTGGTAAAGCGCGCGGAGCCGCCGATACTGAGAGGGGCGCGCGCGTCTCCACGTGCTCTCCCCGGGCACTGCGCTCTCAGGGACGGACCTGCTCCGTCACAAAATCTATTTAAGAAAAGTTCAGATACCTATTTATGTTTTTAATACTTTTTTTTTTTTTACTTGAGTGCAGTACTTTACTACTTTTGCTTCATTACCTTCCACCACTGTATACGTGGGTACGCAGCATGTAAATCTAGTGCCATGTTCTTTTGCCTATCCTTGAAATAAGTCTCAAGATTGCAATTCTGTGTTGTAATGATAAAATAAAGGTTCAAAGATAAAGGTTCAAATTATTTAAGAGATAAAAGAGTTACACATCTTTAATTTTGATAAGAAGCGTGTAACCTTGTCATCTCCATCTCTGCAAACATCTTCTATGGGATTACAGTATCAGTTAAGCACTTCATACAGTATTTCAGTCTTTTCTCTAATGTTAAACAATGCTTCATGTATAAAATGTGCTTTGTGAATTGAAGGTTGTGCTAAAGAAAAAAATATCATTATCTTTTTTTTTTTCCTGCAGCCCTGGTTTGCAGAGACTTTAGGTGTCATTATTATGCTTTATAGAAACTCGAGTTGCATTGTCTAGACAGTAGACATATTATTTTATTTTGATGTATAGTTTTGCTATGTAGTCTGTGGTAAATATAGTAAATAATTATGGTATGATGAAACTGAGATGGTAATAATTTCGACCAAAAAATGCTTTTCTCAGAGATGTTATTGCTCTGTGACATTAAATAGCTCTGCTTTATATTTATACATTACAGGTGGTTTTATAGCTCAAAAAACAGGCATTCTGACTGCAAGGGGAGATCGGCTCTCATAAAGACCAAACTCATGTTTGTATTTATCAGGGTGGATCGTTTTTCTGTCTATTGTTGGCGTCCTAGCATGGTTGCTTAAGCAGTTTTTTGAAGGTCTTTTCAAGGGAAAACAGAAAACTAAACTACCTCAAGTCAGGAAGATGACTATTTTTGTCATTGCTTTAGTGTTTTTGTTTTTTTGTCTTGAAAAAAAAAAATCAGATTGGCCAAGGACAGAGCCTATGAATGAAATGAGGCTGGTGTCATGTTGCTTAAATCACTTTTAAATACTGGTTGGAAATAGTGTTATCACAATACTTATATTTAGACTTAAACAGACTTTATTGTTCCATAAGGGAAATCACTTGGACATTGAAGCTCACATATCACAATAGATTACAATAACAAAAAATAAAAAAAGCATAAAAATGGTAATAAAACTTCTAAATAAGTAGCAATAAAAATAGACTGGTGTCACACAAGACATACATTATATAAATATGTATGTATGTAAAAAATAAAAATTTCATAATACAAACATTTTAAAGTCAATTTTGGTACTAAGGAGAAAACTTGCTACTAATTTTGAACACAATGATAAAAAACAAAAAACAAAAAAAACACTCACGACTGCTCTAAGATCAAATATTGTTATGATTTTTTCAGTGTTGATATTGTAGAAAGTTCCCCCATCCCACTCCTGCTCCCTCCATCGTCCTGCCTTGTGTTTCCTTTAAGCTGCCACACTCCGACCCAAACACACCCGTCCTTTTCTGTAAAGGATTAGTTTGTAAATGGCAGTGAGTTGAGTTTATTTCACTACATTTATACTCTGTTCAATAATGATTTTACACTTATTATTTACCAGTATAATTTACTGCACTAATTACTTTGTTCTTGTCCCTTTGGAAAAAAAACACTTCTCCACTACTCCCCAATCCAATTCATCAACAAACCCCACATACAATTTTAAACTGGATTTGGCAACTCTTTTATTATTCTATTACACTGAAGAAATTGCCTGGAACCAGAAACTAAAGTCAGTATTTTTCAGATACTTGTTAAAGCGTCACTACTAGAGTATCCATTTTCAATACTGGTGTCTGACTGTAAAGCTTTCCCTTCTAACCACACCTATATCTTCAAATATTTTGTGTCTACGCTCCTTACATCCACTGTCAATCTCTAACACTCGGATCTTTTGTGTTTTCTTTCTTCCAGGAGGAGAGCTACATCTGACCCCACCTCACCCCTCCGCCGTGGGCCACCCCTGCATGGCTCCCCCTCCTCGGCTGCTGCCCGTGGCCCTCACCCAAACGGCGGGATCCCTGCTCGCTCACTGATTTGTCACCGTGATGAACTGTGGCACTTGAAGATGAAGTCATCCCTGTCGCCTGCTTCATCTCTTCTGGCAGGGCCTTTGTAAGGAATAATTTGCTGCTCATCTATTGCCAAGCAGGACGGAAACTAATGGCCGCTACACTTCTACCGTATGGTTTGGATTTTAAACGGGATCATTAGCCACAGTGACTGTCCCTCTCGTCGGTTGTGGAGTATGTGCTAGCTCTGGCGCGTGTGAGTGTGTTTTTCTAGTGTGCTTGCGCTGTTGGATGGCATGAGAGAGTGAATTTGCAACTTGGCTAGCTTAACAAACGTAAACAATTGGATTAGCGGCGATGGCTTGGTGGAGATTTGAACCGCGGAGAGGGTCGCGTCTAGTCTCGGCGACCCCCAACGGAAGCGCGATGACCGGATACGTCGATCTCGGGGGATGCTTAAACCTTGGATGGCGGTTGTCTTTACTTTGGCTGGGTCTTCTGCTTTTGCACGCGTTCCCCGTTAACGTTTTGGCAGAGAAGCTGGACGAAAACGACCCGGTGGTCACCACGACGTACGGCAGACTCCGCGGCGTCAAGAAAGAACTCAACAACGAGATTCTAGGTCCCGTGGTGCAGTTTTTGGGAGTCCCTTACGCGGCGCCCCCGACTGGCGAGCGAAGATTCCAACCGCCGGAACCTCCTATATCGTGGCCAGAGATTCGCAACGCCACCCACTTCGCCCCGGTGTGCCCGCAAAGCATCGTAGAAGGTCGACTTCCGGACGTGATGCTGCCCGTGTGGTTCACCAATAGCATGGACGTCGTGTCCAGCTACGTCCAAGATCAGAGCGAGGATTGCCTATATTTGAACATCTACGTACCTACGGAAGATGGTGAGTACCCTTGCCGGTTTAGAGTCTAGCTTAGAGGTAAAGGTATTTCCAGGGGGAGTGAGTTCCTATACTCGTAGATGTAGAGTGCTTAGCTAGTGTGCATTCTTGTTTGTCTTCTGTCTGTCTCAAAGCATGTCCCTGTGCATGTGTTAAAATGCATGACAACTGCTTAAAGATAGGAAT
>KN497373.1:0-18197 GCA_000787155.1 Scartelaos histophorus | reverse complement strand
TACATTTAAAGCAGTTATAATTCACTTCCTTCATCTCACCGCCCCTCTGACTTTTCCTATGCCGTTATAGCTGTTATTAAGCCCATCGGTATTAGCATAATGTACACTTTTTAAGGTATAGTGTGTGTTAAGCAAAGATATTTTGTTTAGTGCGATGCTAGATAGCCAAAATTTATGATCAAAACTACAAAGTGTGTGCAAATACAACTTACGCTCTTTGAAACAGGAACTACAATCAGTCTTTGGCAAGAAAATATGAGCTTTCCCCAATATGGCTTCTCGACGTGCAGATGGCTTTAGCTTTCAAATACGGTAAAGACGATTTTTGGAAGTGCATCTAAGACTTTATGAGATCAGTCAATATTGTAGATAAATATATCTTCTTCCCTGATCTCTGCTCAGAAGATGGAAGACATTTTTGATGCAATGGTTTCTAGGGAGTTCAAACACGTAAGACTAGATATTAGCTCCTGTAATAGTCGCTGTAGCTTGCAAAATTCAAATGATGCAGACTGTGTGTCATTTTTCGGGAGATGTTATTACTTTGCCTTGGCCTAGAATGTTTCACAGTATGGCATTAAACTACACTGACATTTTTATTACCTTGGAAACACCTTTTTACAGTGAGCTGACTTGTCGCTCCACAGACCTCATCTGTAACTATGTGACATTACCTGACATTTCTTATGCTTAGACGTTATATAAGTTAAATGTTGGAAGATTCCAGACAAAGCAAACCATCTGAGTCCACCAGAAAAGATACATATTGCCACTTTAAAGGTGCACTGTGTAACTTTTTGGTTGTTTCAATGGAAATGTTATTGCTCTATCTGGAATGTTCCACAGTATGACATTAAACAAGCTCTACCTTACATTTAGTCAATTTCAGGTGGTTTTATCACTCAAATACCTAGAAAAGCAGGTACTCTGACTGCGATTGGGGTCGCCTCTCCACAGATCTGACCTGTGACTTGGTCTGGTTTGGTTTTTATGAAGATAGAAAGGTCAAATACCATAATATGAAACATTCTAGACAAAGAAAGAACATCATGGAGAACAGCACTTGACGGACCCTCAACCAGAAAAGTTACACAATGCACCTTTCAACTAGCATGTTTGGGTACAACTTATACATATAAGAAACTATTTGCAGTTCAATCCAAAGCGAGCATACAAATAAAATCTATTAAAATAGAAACTGTAGAATAAAAATTTTGAAAAAACAAAATGGCTGACATGTTCGGCGGCTCAGTTAGGACGTTTCAAAACACAAAAACCATGTACTCAGCGGATGTCCTTTTCGTTTCAGTTCTGTACTCAATTTTTAAACTTTTCTCAATATAATGCTTCGGGCTTGTGTAAAGATTTACTGTGGTGGTACAGTCTGCCCCACTTGTCAAACTTTAATTGTGATGTCAGTGTCACCAGAACAGTTAAGAGCTGTCATTCACAAGAAGCTTCGGAGACTGGAGCGATGTGATATCTGCCACTTTATTTCGTTTCGGTGGCAGTTTTAAATAAAGTTTGGAGTTTCCCGTGTTGAATTTGACCTCGCTGCAAAGTCTATTCAAATCTGCGCCATTTAAATCTGATAAAAATTCAAACATCATAGCATGAGTCTAGTGTTTGAAAAACCTTTTCAACGATTGTCTGCTAAAAAAAAAAAAGTCCACCAAATTGCAGTAGATAGAAAATTCAATGACAAGGTTTGAATACTTTATACTACAGTTTTTAAATTACATTTTGGTCTAGTAGTTTCAATGGGAGATTCGCTCTTAAAATAAAATGAACATACATAACATAATTGGATTGCATTAAGCCTTTAAAGCTTTTTGGCTGAGAGTCCGTCACCTGCTTGTTTCTATGGATATGTCATTGTTCTGCCCAGAATGTTCCACAGTGTGTCATTACCTTACGTTCATTCAATAACAGCTGGTTTTATAGCTTAAAAATGCTAACTGAGCAGGGTCGCCTCTCCACAGATCTAATCTGTAACTTGGTCTGCTTTGGTCTCCATGAAGATAGAAAGGTGGAATACCGGACTGTGAAACATTCCAGACAAAGTGTTAACATCTCCATGAAGAAAATCGTTCTACACCAGAAAAGATACACAATGCAGTTAAAAATAAAAAAAAATAAATAAAAAATCCTCAATTATGTTGCACTATAAAGCAATATCTGCTTTTAAAGGCCTGTGAAAATGCTATGTCAAATGAATAGATTATGTTTTACAATCTCCATCTTTTTCTTATTTATCAGCGTTTAACATTTTATCAGCACATTTAGGCTTCAGACAATAAACTCAGCTCAGGTACAGGCCATTTAAGGACAGAATCTGACTGGTTCTTATTTGCAGCTATTTACAGAGTGTTTCATCAAGTACTGCAGATGAGCAATTAGCAGGCTAGAAGTTGTTAGCATAGCTCTAGGCGTTCTAGGGATGGCCGATACTAGCGATTCTTGTTTTGATTCAACGCCAAGTAACACTACAGCAAGACCTGGTAGCATTAGCAGTGAGTTTAGTATTAAAATGCAATGGAACGCTAACTATAAAATAATTTTATTTATTGGCATGCAGTAGAGAGGCTGATTATTTTCGCTAAACTCCGGCTTTAACCGATCTAAAAATTAAATATGTAGGCCTATATTATAAGTAATGTACTTCAAAAACTAATAAATTCTTTGAAAATTGCAACAATTTTTGGATACTTTTTCAATACCATCGCAAATCATTATCAAACTTGCTTTCCCCTGTTAAATTTGAACAAAAAAAAATGGACAATGGAAATATTGGTTCTAAATCTTAGATACGACAAGTTTAAAGTGATCAAATTTTTTAAATCAAAAACTGGGAGACCCCCATATCAAACTTGCTTTCCCCTGTTAAATTTAAAAAAAATAAATAAATCTTAAGTCTAAATCTTAGATACAGCATGTTTAAGGTGATCAAATTTTCAAAATCAAAAACCCGGAGACCCCCAGTTAATAATAAAATTGTGAAACATGAAAAGCTGCTTAAAAATGACCAAAACATAAATAAAATGTGACTATACTAGCTACACATGTCAGTCATGAATGGACTGAATACAGTATAATTTTTCTTAATTATGCACTCAGCCCATTCATAACTAACCTGTGAGCTAGTATAGACACATTTTCTTTGTGTTTTGGTCATTTTTAAGTAGATTTTCTGTATTTAACTTAAACAAATGACAATGTATGCCTCTCTTTACTGTTGCCAGGGATCAGATCGGTCAAAAATAAGGACACCTGGAACATTTCTTGAATTAAACTGGGTCAAATCAATGTTTCTGGATAAATCTGCCGGGGTATAGGACATAAGACTCAAAACTGGGACTGTCCTGGGTAAATAGGGATGTCTGGTCACCTTAGGCATGTCCCAGCAAAACTAGGCCAACTCCTTGCCTCAAATATGCTCACAAAACACACAGTGGTTTGCTAACACTACAGCCCGTTTAGCTACAGAACCACCTACCTGATGCGTCCTGCACTATTTGCCTTTCTTCTTCTTTCATAACCGGCATCTTCCTCTTCTTCCTCTTCGGCGACGCCCTCCCTCGCCCCTCGCACTCATCACCGTCCATTGTACTCCGCCACAAAAGCCCACACCTCATTTAACAAGACAGCGCCGTGTCACCGACCGGACCGGACCGGGGTATGTCCGGGCCGACGGATCCGCTGAATGCTCCCCTGATTGAGGCTACGGCGACATTACCTCTTCCCCTTTCCTGTCTCCATGTGGCATTCGCACAATCACGGCTTTGTACGAGTGTGTGTGTGCGAGTGTGTGAGCGCGCGTGCATGCTAGCTAGCTCCTGTGTGCGGTACATCCAGGGGCTCTATGTTATTCTTTAGTCTTCTATTCATTTTACAGTCAAAAGAATATCCAAGGAATGTGCCAGGAAACCGGGCAAGAAAATATGTAGACAAGGAGGTATGTATGAATTGTACCTACACAATGCAAGAGGTTGAAACCGGGCTGCTGGGGTCAACTTGTGTCGGCCATCTTGGTGTGGTTGCATTTCAGTGCTGGCTAATGAGAAAATATGTCTTTACTTTATTTAATTAGTTATTTCATCGTTGTGTAATGACTCTGTTGGTTGTTTTTTATATGTTATGCTAGTATTATGTAAGAAAAGAGCTAGACGGTTGTTTTTTTGTTGAGAATGTGGAGTCAATGTAGCATCCATTAGTTAGCGAATGCATTATTTCTTAAGACGCTTGGTGAGTAGCTAGTTACAGAGGTGGGTAGTACTCTATTACATTTATCTGAGTAATTTTTTAAAGAAATTGTACTTTTCAGAGTACACAGCAAAAAAGCTTGGAGTGTTCAGGAAGTTTTAGGATAAATATTCTTAAATTCAGTTTATGATTAGAGTTCAAATTCTAGATATTTGTCCTTAAATCATTCTGACATGATAGTCTTTCGTAGTTGTGTCACTGAATCTAAAACAAATGAAGTGTTGCAGGAAAAACTATGGGAAATGGATTGAAGCTTCTTTTTAACATTTATTGCCTAAGTTGAATAAATCTGAAAACAAGATGAATAAGGATAAGTTGTAAAATCTTGGCCGTATCGGAGGAATTTGAAGTGTATTTTTCTAACAGCACATTTATTCCAACTTTTGAGTGATATTTTTATTGAATTAACAATTTGAACATGAACTTGAACTTAACCTGAACTTTGAATTAACTTGAGTAAAATATTGGTCACTCTTCCCACTGTAAGTCAACATTTGGCAAAATATTACATTTGGCAAAATTAAATTATTTGCAGATTTATTTCTTGCACAGCTCCTTTTATTTATTATTATTATTTTATTTTATTTTTTTGTGAACATACCAGTGTGTGCATTATCGAATGTTTTGTCCTTCCAGTTACTTTAACTTCAAATTCTAAATCTCTAAATTTACTCGGCCTGACAGTTACCTCATTATTACTTTTTGCAAAATACTCTTTCTTGGCCAACTTCTTTGCACTTCTACTTGACTAATATTATTCTGCAGTGATGTTCCTCTTACTTTAGTACTATTTTTGGCTTCTCTACCCCCCTCTGGCTAGTTACATGGTGTCACTTGTGTATTAGGCCAAGGATTAGATAAGAAAAGAGCTAACTTGCTTTTACAAATCTTTCTAGGATTGTAATCTAGATGGTGTGTTGAGAATGTGTAATTTTCGAGTGAAAGTACTCTGAATTCTAAAGTAACCATTTTGAATAGTGCTTCTTACGTTATATTTAAGACAAATATATAATCTAGCTATAGCCTTTCCTTTTGTGTTTCCTTGTGTATATTTTTATTAGCTTTGTTATAGTTCTGCTACTCTGAACAATAGTTTTATATACCTCATAATAAGCAGACAATAAGTATCAATAGCAAGAAGGGAGTTGCATTTTGAAGTTTTTGGTGCAAACTTAATGCTTTTTGTTTGCTTTTTGTTTTTTTGCTGAAACCTCTGGCTTTAGCACAAACTCATTAAATCAAGTCACAGTAGAAATCAGAATGTTTGACGAGGAAGCTACACTTTTAGCTCTTCTGTTCGGCGTTTAAACCACCGTCTGGGGTATTAGATTGCAAAAGGTTTTATGAGACTTGAAGGTGCAAATAAAGTTCTGCCAATTTTGGAATTTTTGCCAAATTTGTGTTGAAGTGAAAACTCTAATTTAGGATTTTTATGTTGCACTACAGTGAAATTTCTATATATGCAACTCACTTCAGGTTAAAGCCTTATTCTGTAACTTTTTAGTCCCTTTTTGTGCATTTTAGATATGTTTATTGCATTGAAAAATGTAGAAAAACGTGCATTGTTAATCTCCACAAACCTCTTATTTGAACTTCCACCTGCTTGTTTCCATGGAAATCTTGTTAATTTGCCAACTATATTCCAGAATATTGCACAAAACTCCACAGAGAATATACCGAAGTATGGCTTTAACTTTCTATTTCCATGGAATCATGCAGCTGACACGTGTTAAAAAGTTTCATATTGTATCAGAAGCAAGACATCTACTTTTGCTTCACAAACTTTTTGTCAGATTTTGTTGTGAAAAAAGAGGTCCAATCCCCTTTGCGATTGTTCCATTGCTTTCTGAGTTTTAAAAATAGGTTCGGCAGTAAATACATTCGTGTACCTCTTTACAAAACATCTTTGTACAAATCCTTCTATCCAAGGACATCTCGAGCAAGCGCAGAAACCAAAAAAGCCGTTAGTACGTGTGTGGTACAGTAGAAAGCAACGCAGGGAGGATCAATGTCTACAAATTATTCCAGCCGTGACTCAGGGCATCTGGAGCTTTCTGGAATGCTAAATCCGCGAAGACAGGTGCTTTTAACGTTACCTGCAAGTAAATCTAAGACCAATTTTGGGGAGGCAAAGTAAGAAATCTGGGCTGTCAGAAGCAGTCTACCTCTCAGGGAGCAGACCTAATGCGATTCAGTGGATGGTGCGGCGAGCGTGGGAGACCTGGCGGGATTTGTCAGGCTCCGTAAGCACCCTTAAAATGTAGGCGCAAACTAGCACTGACACATTTGATACTAAAGCGGTGATTTAGCCGAGTAGTAACTTTTACGTTTGAGGGAAAATCAGAGGACTGTGTTTTGGATTATAGGGGTTTGATCGTCTGCCAGGTTGTAGAACGAAAAACGACTCTTGTGTCATTTTCTTATCTATGTTATAATGTTGTTTCCTCGTCAAAAACATAACTGGAGAACCTGTTCCATTTTGTGATGTCATGTGGTGATACAGGTGTGTGTTTTTATACTCCATACACCTTCACTAGAGTCGTTCAGATTATTTTTGGCCTTGAACAGACTGAACTGAGTAGTTTCCTTCTGCCAATAGTCTTGGTCTACAGATTTACAACCTTACTGGCAATGGATACGTCCTGGTCATCTATGCCTGTCCGTCCATGGGAGTGGATCTCTCCTTCACTGTGGTTCTCCTCGAGGTTTCTCAGTTTTTTTCCTTCTTGTTTTTTTTTTTCTAGTTTTTCCTTGCCGAAGAAGGAGGGTCTAAGGACAGGAGATGCTGGGACAATGATCCATTTGCCTGCTTGTTGTTGGAAATTCTGTATTTTTGAATTATTAATTGTTATTATTATTTTTCTTATTCTGCTTCATTCTCTGACATCTCTGTTTGCTAAATTAACAATTTTGTGAAGCCCGCCTAGATAACTGTTGTGATTTTGGGATATACAAAAATAAATTGAATTGAATTGAACTAAGGCAAGTTAAGTTTATTTGTATAGCTTAATTCGTACATAAAGTAATTCAAAGTGCTTTAAAGAATATGAAATGCATTAAAATAAAAACAAATCAAAAAATCTAAATCAAATAAAAATAAACCTTGTATGAGCCTCCTGCAGCCTTAGATCCTGAGGTAGGTCCATGTGGTTGTTCCAAAGTCGACGAAAGGCGATCTTTGCCTTTTCAGTCGGGGCGTCTCGGCTTTGGAACGACCTGCCTGAGGAAATAAAACTCGGAACCTCAGTATCATCTTTTAAATCACTTTTTAAAACTCTCGGTTGAACTTCCTTTAGCTGGTTTTACCTAGATTTTACTGCTCATTTTTTTTTTATTCTACTCTACTAACTTATTTATTATAATTAATTGAATAGATTGCTTCTTTGTCTGATTTTGTATGCCTTCTGTATGCTATTTTTATTATTCTTTGCCTGTGCAGCACTTTGTAAGCCTTGTTTTTAAAAGAGCTTTATAAATATGTATTATTTTTTATTATTAATGGAGCATTTTGAGGATTGGAGATGTAGACAGACTAATAATAAAGGATTTCTCAAATATGTGGGAATGAAACAACTTCTGGTATGTTTTTGAGGAGGTAACAACACGACTAAAAGCTCACAAGAGACAGTTTTACAATTTTTTATGTGTTTTTGTGTATATAAGTCATTATTTTTGATTGAAATTACAGGTATAAAGACAAGGAACAGTTGTAACTCAGTTGGTAGTGTGTTTGTCTACTCCTCCAGATGACTCTTATTGTGCCCTTGGGCAAGACACTACATGCATGAACGTGTGATTGAAGGGAGAAAAGAATTATGTAAATCGTTTATACATTTTTCTTAATTTTGTTTTAAGAATGTATTCTATAGTATGTTTAGTTTAGTTTAGTTTAGCTTAAAGGCTGTCAAACATGTCTGGTCAATTAAATATTATAATTCTATACTTAAACTTTCCTTAACTAAACATAGACTTGAATATATTTCTTGTATTTTTATATTGTAAAAGCATGCATTTTTGATCAGGTATTTAACGTAATTTTTTAAAGAAAATAAATCCTCCTTGAAACTTAAGAATCAACTTTTCAAAACTTCATTGTACGTGATGGCACATGTTTAGTTTGCATCAGAACTGAACTGCAGCCTTTCTCTTCGACGTTGATTGAACCCGGGGTGCCATATTGAATCCTCCCATCGCCTCTACGCAAACCACCCCGCCATATTTACTGCCGACTCCAAACAGCCTTGTAGCTCGGCGGACCTTACCTTGTACGCGCTGCACTTTGATGGTTGCGCTTTGATTGGCTGCCAGACGTGGGGTGAGGGCGCGGCGGATGGTACGTACACCCATAGAGCAGTATTCCCCGTGTTAACAAGATGATCCCCGGAGCTTGGACCTTGGCTTTCTAATCTCCATTAAAGGGGGTAGAGTGGTGTCGGAGGTTGGCGCGCCTCACTGTATCATGCGCGGTTTCATCAAGCTAATGCCCCGGCCCCTTATACCGGCCCGTATATGAGAGGCCGCCCCCGCAATCGGACAAGCCCAGCGTGGAGGGGTGAGGGCGGGTGTGAAGCAGGCGAACGCTGCCCTTGATGAGGTCCGGCTGTTAATACAATCATTTCAGCAGCTCCATCGGTTCAGGATAAGTGTGGCCGCTCAGGGCAGCTGTCAGGTCGAGATGGGACATGTAACGACATAGTATGACCACTAGATGATTGGTTTATGTGCTTTATCCGCAGTACTCTGTTCAAATTGCTGACCTGGTCTTTCTATAAATATAGTGACAATAAATAAAACTTGCTAGTGATTAACTGAAATCAAATCAGAATCACAATTTGACTGGAGGCAATTAGCAAATCTTTTTTTTTTTTTTAACTATTTTTTTTTAATACTAATTTGAAATAAGAATTTCCTCACCAAACATCAAAGTATCCCATTATTTGGCATACAAACAGTAGTTAAGAAGTGTACAAACATGTTCTGAAACACGACTCTTGTGTCAGTTTGTGACAAATAATAACTACTGTGATACGTGATAGATTTTTTTAGATATTTCTTCAACAGAAGTAAGCAGTGTGTAGCTTAGGGTGGTCCAATTTTTACTTATTTCTCTCTTCTCTAGATTAAAACCCAGCATTTGGTTGCATATCTGACCAAAATATTTGGTTTCAAATTCTATGCAAATTAAATAATATTTAGAAGTTGCTCAAGACTCTTGAAAATTGGACTATAAAATAGTGAACCAAATAAATACAGCATATTTGAATAAATTGACATTTTATTCTGCAAACACTAATTGAAACTTGTATAAAAATTACTTAAAAAGGCCATAAAAATTGCTTAGAATGTCCATGAAAGTGACTTGAAAATGCTAAATTAGTCAATTTCCAAATTTCCAAATTTCCAAGAAACTTCATGCAGTTTGAGCAAGCTCTAAAACATGTCCCTTTTCTTCCAGATTTCTACCTAAATCATCTTTTGGATGCTATGACCTATGAAACTTATTTTTTTGCCATGCTTTGATGGACCAGCCTTGTGTATCTATTCTGTTTTTAACAGTAATTGTTATTTTAACTTTAAATGCACGATCATAACATTCATTCATTCATTGGAGTTTTCTGAAAAGTGAAATATGTATGTTCTGACTGAAGGTACACCACCTGCTTGTCTCCATGGACATATGATCACTTTGGCCAATAATGCCAATCCCAAGGTCAGCAGTTTGAACCCTGAACTGCTGTTTGGCAAGACACTTCACCCTCTTTGACTCTAGTGTTGAAGTACACTGAATCAGTGTTCGTTTGTGAGAGTAAATGCAAGACAATGGATGGTAATTAACTCATGACTACAATCTGGCACATTTGCATCATGTTAATTATGTATTTTCAAGGTCCTCTACCTGTTTTTTTCCTCATCTATTTGCACATTTACTTTGCATTGTCTTGCCCCAGTCCAGATATATTGTATTAGCAGCTCTTGAGGTCAAAATCAGGAGCTGCTCTGAATATATAAGGTAAGTGAGGAATAACTTTGGACCACTGCACACTGTTTAAAATGATCTAGCTCTGGTTTTCACATTTTTAAGACCGATCAGGTACAGCTCCTTTAACATGCACTGCCCCCACCAAATAAACCAACGATTATAATTATAAAGCAGGAGCGGCCATTTTCCCCTTGAGTACACTTCCACCTTATTAAACCCGCATACACTTAATGCACACCTCGCTTTTTATTACATTAGGACTAAAGAAATCACTATGTCATTACACGTAAAAGCAATTTCAAACACAATTTTTCTCATATCATTAAGCGCTTTGTTTAGTAACCAATTCCCATTATATTTGACAGTGACATCAGATAGACTGCCCTGCTTTGTTTGCACGGTTGGCGGTTTTTAAAGTTTAGCCCTGCAGTCAGCAAGTTCCGCGGCGGCTCCAGACAACGCGAACGCCTCTAATATGAAGTATACAGCTACAATGAGTATAAACGTAGCTCCAGCCATTTTGTATATTATTATTAAATGAATCACAGAGTAAACATTTATCTTTGTTAGCTTGATGCGCAAATCTGAGTAGCCGTCGGCATTGAGAGTAGCGGCGGAAGTGTTGTTACTTCAAGGTGCATTGTGTAACTTCCATTAGATGCGTTTCTTTGTGGTGATGTTATTGCTTTGTTGGATTGTTTCACGTTATGGCAACCTTTTTATCGTCATGGAGACCAAACCAAACCAAGTTACAGGTCAGATCTGTGGAGAGGCGACCCCGCTCACAGTCAGAATACCTGTTTTTCGAAGTATTTTTGAGTTATTAAACCACCTGTAACTGGATCATTCTATAGTAAGTGTTTTTAATGTCATACTGTGGAACTTTCCAGGCAGAGCGATGACGTCTCCATAGAAACAAGAAGGTGACAGACCCCCTGAACAAAAAATTATTTGGTGCAGCTTTAAATTTAGGTACAGGTACAGGGAAAAAAAATTAAAAAAAATCAAGGAAAAGTATCACCCAAAAAAATCTACTTAAGTAAAAGTATTAAAGTACCTGTTTAAAAATATGCGTAAAAGTATTAAAGTACGTGTTTAAAAATATGCGTAAAAAGTAAAAGTATTTTGAATTCTTGTAAAGCTTCAACTGTAGTGATTATGATAGTGATTTGTGTTGTATTTTGTTCAACAGAAGCAGCTGAATCCATCTTTTTATTCTAGCTGTTTTTGTTTGTTTATTTGCCGTTATTTTTTGTTTGCTCAAATTACGAACGTGTTAAAAAATAAACTGGTAAAAAAAAATATATCAGCAGGTCTCAAACAATCATAAAAAATGTTTTTATTTTTCAGCTCAGTTCAAAAATGTAATGGAGTAGAAAGTACAGATACCTGCTCTTTTTTTTTTTTTTTTTTACCTTTAGTTAAGGAGAGATTGGAAATTCCATTGCTGAAATCATGTATGGACTTTAAAAACACACTGGAGCACTTCCTGTATAACTATATTACATCACAAGGTGGAACAGAGTGTATTACAGTACAACATAGATCAGAAAATAGCGGAATATAGAACCTTTAAGTAAAGTACAGATACCTTTTTTTGTGTTTACTTTCCACCACTGATTGAGACTACAGATTAGCATTAGCGGCATTCACGCAGAGTTACAAAGCTAATACCAGAATGCACCGTCGCAATACATTTTCCCCATTTCGCCGCGGAGAATGATTACATCGACAAACAATACTTCATTTACAGAAAAGGAGACGGGGAAAATGGGATTGCAGCCTCAGCGGTTCACTTGTTTGATTTGGTTGCATTCTTGCTAGCGGTGCAAAGTGCTACGTTTAATTTGTTCCCCGCAGAAGCCAGGAGGAGTCTGTAGCGGTGATTGGCCGTAGACACAATCAGGAGTAATTAAAGGCAGCAGCAGATTAAGATTTTCTGAAATGTCTCGTCGGTTCAGTTCAGGGGAGTAATGATTTGTCAGATATTGTTAAAAAGTTCACGTTTGAAAATCTGAGACGTATTGTGCTTGCGTTTGCTACGTAGCTATGATCTATGACGCCCATGGATCATTGCAAGACTTTGGACGTTTTAAAGCAGAATTGTTTTAAAACAACTTAATAAAAGTAACAAGACAAGTTCTCCGTGCCGAATGGGACCTGATGTCGTCGCAAACATCATCACAAGAAAGCGCAGTTTGGCTGTCGGCACCTCTGATGGATAGCTGCACGTCACGCTTGCTAAGTTTTTTTTGCTTTTTGTAATAATTTGCACTGAAATGACTATGCAATACTGCTAAATCCTGTATCACAGATTAAGAAAATTGGCGAACAAAGTAAGTACAGAGTAGTGGGTACCAGTAATGGTGAATACGGGAGTTATACAATAATGTGGCATCTTTGAGTTCAAATACAACTTTAGGTGAGTAGATTGTGACGGGAAACAACTATAACATGGGTAAAAGCTCTGAAAAGTCATTCAGGTATTACATTTCTATGGGGTTAGGGTTACACTTTAGATATTTAAATTACCATGTTATCTTGTATTGTTTTGGAAATGCTACAGTATATTCGCCAAAACATCGCATTCATGTTAAAGTGTGACGCTAACCTTAGGCATGCTCTGTCTGAAGATTTGACGTTAATCTTAGCTTTATTTCAATAAAATTTAACCATAAAGAACTGACTTTGCAGTAAATGCAGCATTTTGCCTGTTAAATGAGTCTCTCACACATCTAGCTAGTGTTAGACTAGTCAGTTTCACTTTTTTGTTAAAAACCAGACACCTTAACGAGACCATGAACAAGTTTAAGTTCATTTTGTTTTTTTGTTTTTTGCTGTCTATCTTAAACTTATCAAGCTGTTTGTAAATATGTGCAGAAATACTAACCCTAACCCTCCAGCATGATGTCATTGCAAAATATAATAAATAAAGAAATAATTATATATTTGATTTATTTGGCACCTTTCTGGACACTTCTGGACAGGGTTGCCTTATATCATAAAAAGTTAAAAACTATTAAAACATACTATTAAAAATGTACAGTTAATGTGGGACAGTATCAGTATCAATACTTGTCTCATTTTAGACAAAGTTTAAGGCTAATTTCAGTGCTGGTACAGTCCAGAACTAAATATTATCTCATTTTTTCCAGATCATTATCAAGAACACAATTGGTCTCTATTTGTATCATCATTGTGTTACTGTAGATCATCACACACTGGCCTCATTGTTTAGAAATAAGCCGGCGTCCACTCCGATGTCGGCGGATATTATCAGAGTCACTGCAGCTTCTCATAGCAGAGCGGAGACGGAGACAGAAACTCCCTCTGATTGGACAAAATGGATCATCAATATCTCCTCCAGTGTGCGCATGATAGTCTCTGTGATTGACTTGAGAGAAAGAGACAGCGACACACACACACACACACACACACACACAGGCAGAGCGGGTGGTTTAGTGCAGCTATAGATAATGCAATTAACACAGAAATACTTCACATGAGAACAAAGGCTATTTGAGTGTAAGCGGTAATACTGCGCTTTGTGTCAGGTCTTTTGTTATTCAAATTGTCTCATAGAAAAAGGATTTATGCGATCGTCAGATGTGTTCTTGTTTCAGTCTTTCATAACGCTTTTTATGAGAATAAAGGGTACCATTTTTTTTTATATTTACTGTGCAAAATTACTATAAAAATCTGCAAATCTTATGTTATCAGAATGTTAAAAAAAAATGGAATGAAGCTATTGCCATTTATGATATTTACAGTGAGTAACTGAAGAGCAGACCTAAAGGCAGATGGTTTTATAACATTAGAACAAAACATATTATGACCTTAAAACAAAACATATTATGACCTTAGAACAAAACATATTATGACCTTAGAACAAAACATATTATGACCTTAGAACAAAACATATTATGACATTAGAACAAAACATATTATGACATTAGAATAAAACATATTAAGAACAAAACATATTATGACCTTAGAACAAAACATATTATGACCTTAGAACAAAACATATTATGACATTAAAACAAAACATATTATGACATTAAAACAAACAAATTTTCAAGGTACAAATCTTATTTACTTTGCTTTTCCGTTAAGAAGGATGGAAAAAATACAGTTTTCTCACCCTAAAATAGTATTTGGGCTTCACAAAAAGTATAATTTATGATGAAATGTGTAACATATCTGTAGATGAAGTGAAAAATTGTTGTGGGCTCAACATTTCTGTGAGGATTTGTCCAAGAAAACCTCAAAATGTGGATTTTGCCGTTGTAAAAATGTTTGGAGCCTGTTAACACGAACGCTTGCAGGTGAAAACGACAAAAATTTTTATTAAAAGTGCTTTTCATTTAGACGGTGACGGCGTTTTGGGGCTTAATAACGAGAAAATCTGAAACCGCCCTTCAGAGTGGAAAAGTTGAATACGCTTCGCTGTAGTGTTTCCGCCTACACTGCCCAAGACGCAAAACTCCGGTCAGATCTGTTCACGTTGCTTTTACATGACATACATACAGTACAATAATATATCACAGCGCCACCTACAGGCCTGGTATGCACCCAATCGAATTCCACACACTTTTGCATCACCGTATTTACACAGATTTCACCCCGAAAACACTGGTCTAAACGCAGAATTAAAAATGAAGACGCAATGCCACCTTTGCATCTTCTGTTCAGACCTTCATCATATAAACGAAGCCTTAGTGTCGATCACAAACTCTTGTACAAACAAATCATGTAAAACACAATTGTAAGTGTTAAACTGGGCTCTGAATCCTTCGCATGGATCTGAGTGCTTTTCATTTTCCAAATTGTCCTTGATTTTCCATAATTTGTGATATTCTGAAATGAATCCCAGTTTTCCCATGAAAGTCGCATTTTATTCCACTTCACTTTTGCCTCCAGCTGCCTCCGTTCTGGAATTTAGACTTTTTTTGTTTGCAGTTTTTCAAAGGGTCTGTCGTTTGATGTCTTACTTAAAATTGACTGATTTGTGCATCAATCTGAAAATGCTCTTGCTGAAAGTGATCTGGCCCTAATGGAAACTCCACGTTCACTGGTCGAAGCGTCACAACAGCAAAACACGCCGAAAAATCAAACTTTAGTAAAATCCAGTTGAGAGAAAAGCGCAGACATCTCCCTTTAACACATGCACAAAGCTCTCACCTCCAGCACATTTATCATGACCAACACAATCTGTATTTCTGCAAAAACAGATCAGCGTCGCCATGTTTGTTTTGATGCATTTGGCCGCTTCACCTTTAACCGTCGCCCAGTTCTGTACGGTGATTAATTCAGAGTCGGCTAAGATGGATTCTCCTGAGTGTGTGGACATGCAAATATTGAGAATTCATTTTCTCTCTGGATCTGAGTTGGAATTTAACTCTTCCAGCATCATATTTGTGTATAGACATCTTTCAGACCGCCCAAGGACAGTATACAATAGGCCATATTACGCTCTTCAGAATATGATGATAATTGTGTTTTTTTTTTTCTGTAGTTTGATTGCGTAACATCTTTTTACTATTAGTTTTGCTGCTATTTAAACGTGCATTGCTCCTGGTGACCAACAGAGGGTGACAAATACACAACATTTTCTAGTTTTACAACAACCAAATGATGTTTTCTAACCAGGCTCAGACATAATTCGGCGGATTGAGTCGATTCAGATTCTTTTCATAGCACAGCCCGACATGAGAGCCCTTAGTTTAGACTGATAACTTACAAACAACGGACAGATTTATTAGAATTGACAACAAAAGAGCGGGTTTCTGGAGACAATAAGGACACGCCAAAGTCAGACACGTAATTGCCAGTGGACGCTTATGTTCGTCCTCTGTCTCTTGTCCTCTGTCCCCCGAGCTCGGTGTACAGTGTGTGATAAAAGCAGAGGGTTTGTGGATGTGTGTGACAGACCACCTGCTGGGACCCTGCTCCCTGGAACAAGATCAGAGTCGGCGAAACCCCGTCTCTGCCAATGCACAGAGAAACCACTATTTACCCTCGAAAATGAAACTAAACCGGCAGTGCTTTTAAAGGTCTTATATTATGCTAAATTGACACTGGAGCTTTAAGTCACGTTACAAAGCTGTTATCTCCTCAAAAACAGACCTGGAGTTACAGTTTATGATTGTCTGTCCACATCTCCAAAGCTCAAAACGCTCTGTTTCATGTTGTGATGTCAAGAATCTGTACTTTTGTGCAACCTTTTGTTCTGTAGAGAATAACGGTTTGCTGAAATGATTCTAGTGAAAGTGTATGAAATTTAAAACCCAGTGGAGCACTTCCTGTATTACCTCATGAGTGTTTTCTGTTGTAGATAAGCTCACCCTACAGAACTAGTTTATTTATTTATGTATTTATTGGTTTATTAGGACAGTGTACAATTACATGAAGCACAGTGGCAGAGATGTTTGTACCAGATTGTAGCTCAGAGATAATTTCCATCTGTCGTCCTGGGAAGGGGAGACAACACAAACACAAAACAACTGTACAATATACAAATATACAATACAATAAATATTTACAAGTTAAAAGTGCAATGTATAATGTAATGTAATGTAATGTTGTAACACTGTTAGTTTGGTCATCTGTGGCCATCAGGTGACACCCACAGGGGGAACATCTGATGGCAAAATACACGTTAAAGTTAAAGCAACTATACAATATACAAATATACAATACAATAAATATTTACCACAGGGGGAACATCTGATGGCAATGGCAAAATTAAAGTTAAAACAACTATACAAATATACAAATACACATTACAATAAATATTTACAAGTTAAAAGTGCAATGTATAATGTAATGTAATGTAATGTAATATGATATTGTAACACTGTTGGTCTGGTAATCTAGGGATATTCTAGTTCATTTTATACAGTTTTTTGCAGTTTGGGTTTTTTTGCAAGGTTTTTCCATATACATCCAAATCATCCTAATCATTCTCCGCGATGTGTTTGTAAGTGCTTCTAAAGGACAGAGCGGAGTTTTGCTAGATAGCCCCTTGAATCTATCACACATCTGTGACAAACTGTTTGGATCAAGATATAAGCCGAGTAAGCGGTTGCATTTCCCCAGTGAAGTTTAGTGTATATGCAGAAACTTCCTAGGAACCAGACAGCGCTCCATATCTGCACGGTGCTTCTGTAGCTACAATAATAGCGTATCAGTACCGGTTCTGGTGGTAAAAGGTAAAAGGTACAGTAGCTGTTCACATGAAAATCACTGCTTCATGACATCACAAGGTGGAACAGAGCATTTTGAGCTTTGGAGATGCAGACAGGCTGTATCTCCAAAGGGTTACTCATACTCCAGGTTTGACTCTGACAAGGATTTTGATGAGGTAACAAGATTCTAACGTGACTTAAAGTTCACAAGAGTCAATTCTGCATAAAATGGACCTTTAAAGTCAACATTTATATTTTACCTCTGGCGTGTGCTTTTTGTCCCTCTTGGCCTCCGCTCCGAGCTGTACCATCCCCTGCAGACCCCGGGCTCACACATACAGGCCCTGGCACTGCAGCTGTCACAAAGGATTATGGGTATGCGACAAGAAAGGACTAATGTGCCCGAGCATGTGTGGGGTTCAAAAGAAGTTCAAGAACCAAACGGCAGCCGAGGCACATCATTTAATTATCATTTCAATCCAACGCGATTATAGTGATTTTATTGTAAGACATGGAAGCGCGGCCAGGAAGCAACAAGCGGTTGAAATGATCCCAAGTACAGTTGAGTTTTGTTTAGTATGCTTTGCTTTTTTTTTCAGTTTCAAGTGTTGAGTGAATGTGTTGATTGGGTTGGAATGGCTACAACAACAGCTCTTGATTAGCATGCTAATTAAAACAAGGTTGCGTTTTTTTAATGCACTCAATACAGTAACTAAAATGGCGACTTTCTATAACCATTTTTACCTTTATTTAGTGAATATGTT
>JACN01072985.1:0-11426 GCA_000787155.1 Scartelaos histophorus | reverse complement strand
ACATACAACACAAGCAGCACAAATAAAGTTATTAGTCCAAATCTAACTGAAAAGACAGAATTTGGCCCTATAAATCGCATATATGAACAACAAGTATATAGATTAGTAATATTCTAGGGAAATTATGTCTTATATATATAGTGTGGGAATATTGCCTTTTGCTGCTGCCTTTCTCTGTTCATAGAAAGACAGTCCAACTGGGGTCAGAGGTCAGCGAGCAGAAGAAAAGCAATAAACCTTGAGCAATAAAGGATGCATGGGTCAAAAGGAGGATTTGATGAGCTGTTTTCAGACAAAACTCCCCCCCACTCCCTCCATCTCCTTTCCCCTCTCCCCTGCGCAGCGTATTTTTACGTCCGCCATAATCAGCCAAAGCTATTTTAGATTCTTTGTTTAAATCGTGAGTCTTTATTTGTGTTGTCGGCTGAGATGGAAGATTGCGACCCCGTTCTCCAGTCAGTCGTTGCTTACAGCCCTGAAGGGACACGGGGAGCGCCACTGTCCTTTTGTTCAACGCGGCTCTATTCATAGTTCATGAAAGCGCGGCCATCCCTCACGTCTCCTCACATCTTTAATCCTAATTTTGTCTTTGTGGTTTGATTAAGTTGCTGTGTGCATCCTGTATTCCTCCCTCGGGAATCCCAACTCAATGTTTTAATGAGTTTTCCACGAAATGAAGCTGCAACTCCAAATTTAGATCAGAAAAGTTATATTGTTTTAAACACTTGGTACTTTACATGGCCATTAGACACTCAGATAACAGACTGATTAGATGAACCAATAATTAGGTCTGATTTAGAGCGTGTGCTGCATTTTCATGTGCAAAAGATCATCAAAAATACCTTGTGCTGTAAGGTGCTCGCGTGTCCATTTCCAGATCTTGAGCTATATATAAGAGCTTAGCAAGAGGATTTGACCTATTGTGCATGTTTTAAGTGCTGTTTCCTTTCCAAAACCAACGCTTATATAAACATTCAGAGAGAAATCAAGATTACTCACATCAGATGTAACTCTTAAATAAATTACATCTCCAGAAATTAGATAATGTCCAATGAGCCATAATCACATCACAAAGTATTATTTTACTGTACACTCCTTTTAATTGAAGTTAGTGATTTTACAACTCTGTAACTCAATCGAAGAGATATTTGATGACAAACCAGTCAATATCCCATTAAAGTTAACCATAAGAGAAAATTATTAGATTAGATTAGATTAGATTAGACTAAAACATATGTTTTAGTGAATGCAGTGTGACCTATAATTTCTCTGGCCTTGGTGACTGAAGGGTCTGTACAGTATAAGTAATAAAAACATAATAATATTAACATAACAAATATTAAATGTCTACTTAATACCAAAATGTAAAGGTCCTATATTACACTAAATTGATTCTTGTATAATTCTTTTATTTTACAATGCTGGACTTGTGTTTTGTTACATTCACACATGTTTGAGTAATCCTGGTTTAATAGTCCGTCTACATCTTCAAAGTTCAAAATGTTCTGTTCCACATTATGATGTCATGAAGTGGTTAATAGCTCATTTTATCTTTAGTTATGGAGTCTAAAAACACAGTGGAGCACTTCCTGTATTATTGCATGACATCACAAGAAACAGAGCTGTTTGAGAGAAGAACTCAGTCTAAATATGCAGGATTTATGTGTTAAACATGTGAATGAAACAAAACACACGTTCAGGTATGTTTGTGATGAGGAAGCAACATTATAAAATATTAGTAGATCAGAAAATTGAGTAGAATAAGCCCTTTTAATGCAGTTTTGTAGTTTTGTGAGAGTAATTTCTATTGATCCATACTCTTGTGTTTCTAAATTTGACACACAGAAATGCAGAGACAATCCATTTGCGTGTTTTCTCCTGTCAGTGATGCATTTTACCTATGTCCTATTCAGCACAACTATAGTTTTTCCTGTCCTCCCACATAAATATGTATAACCATATAACAGGCTTTGAAATCGGATATTGCTGACAAGGTGAGGCTGACATTCGCTGTGTCAAAGTTTAGTCTCTTACTTTTTTGCAACTCATCTAAAGTTAGTGTGTAAGACATTTTAGTTTGTACAAAGATTGTGGAAACATTTAGCTCCCCGAGTAAGTTGTTTTTGTTAAAAGGAGTTAGCTATTAGCGATGGAATTAGGAAGACTGTGCACGGTGTTAATGAAAATTAGTGATCGGTTTGGTCTGATGACCCAAACAAACTACTGTAGCTCACGATTCTGATGATGCTATTGGTAAATTAATGGACCGAGATAATAACAATAAAGATGGAGGGTTCACCACCTACTGGAGATGGAAGTGATTGCATTTCACAGTACAGCATAACACTTTCTAATCTTGCCTTTATCCAAATAATGTCAGAACACGAGTCAAACTACACACCAAACTCACACAAACACACTCACGCAAAAAGACGAAATCGGCAACAAAAATTGAAGGTCATCTATTCTAAGAAATATGCCCATAATGCAATCAGACTTATATTTAGGAGACAGAGAGGTCATACGCAACACGTGAAGCAGATGTGAAAAAGATACAACCAACAGGCACATAGGAGCAATAAAAATCTGCCACGAGAGAAAAACCGCACAATGAACTGGAACAATGCAAGGATAATTCATTCGATAAGTAACAAATATCTCGGCTGAATGAGAGACGCTGTCGAGTTCTGGAAACATGCACCGACAACTTTGACCAAGGACGCACACTTTATCAAACACCTGGGGCCCGTCTTCCAGCAGACAGTAGGAGGATTACAGGAAATAGTTGAAACAGTTAAACAAATAAGAATGCATTCACTTTTCTGAAATTGTGTTTTGTTTCATTCATGCATGTTTGAGTAATCCTTTATTGTTAGTCTGGCTCGATCCCCTCAGAAAGCTCTGTTCCACTTTGTGATGTCATGTAGTGGAAACTTTACCTTTTACCTTCAGTTCAGATTGGCAGTTCTAGAGTTGAAGGTGTGTGGTGTTTAAAAACACAGAGGAGCACTTCCTTAAGCACCACATGACCTCACAAGGGGGAACAAGGCGTTTTCTGTTGGACAAAAGAACTCATGGCGTCAAGGTTTTGCTGTACTGTCTGTGAACCAGGAAGTGCACTGTTAGCATGCTAGTTGTTATAGTGATTGCAAGAAACCACTCTTATTGTGAACAATTACGATGCACGGAATGCATTAAGAAAGCAAGGAATACATTTGTAAATGGCAAACTAGTTATATTTTCTACAATTTTAAGCCAATACAAATTGGTCTTGTGTTATATAATTATTTTGAAAGAAATTCACTTTGCAAAAACTGTTCTTAAGTTCTGTTCTCACACGGAGCCTACACCAACAGTCATCTATTCAATTCAATTCAATTCAATTCAATTCAATTTATTTTTGTATAGCCCAAAATCATAAAAACAGTTATCTCAGCGGGCTTCACAAAATTGTTAAATTAGCAAACAAAGATGTCAGAGAATGAAGCAGAATAAGAAAAAAAAATAATAATAATAATTTAAAAATACAGAATGTCCAACAACAAGCAGCAAATGGATAATTGTCCCAGCATCTCCTGTCCTTAGACCCTCCTTCATCGGCAAGGAAAAACTCGAAAAAAACCCAGTGGGAAAAAAAATGAGAAACCTCGGGGAGAACCACAGTGAAGGACCACATCTCTACATCTCTACATCTCTACATCGTAAGCGTAAAGGTTTTGCGTGTTAAACATGAGTGAATGAAACACGAAATTCTAACATGGATCAGAAAATAGAAATACTTTAATGGTGAGTTGATGAAAAACAAATCCCAGATATGTTTTTTAACAAGGATAGATTAAAACAAACACTCAAACGCTGCATTTTGCAAAACAGAAGACCTTTTCATTACCATTATGAGTTACCGCTCGTAGAACAATAATGGACACTCACTAAAGAAGTCTTGTTTCTCATTAGCAAACACGTCCCATCAATACAATCTCTGCACCGCACTCAGAGCCACTAAATCCTGCTTAAAACTCAGCCAAATGTCTTTATGTCTCCTTGTTGTACCTTTGTTTGCGTTTGCTTATACGAGCGTGTACAGTATCTACAGCCCCGCAGTGCTTAGCCAGAGGAGCTGTCGGCCGCTTGAATAAGGCCGGTCACTCAGAAGCACTAAAAGGGGCATTCATCACATACTTCCCCTCTTTACACCTACCTCTGCTGTGGAGACTGACTGGGACATCCCACAGCCCATCTGTCTCTGTCCTCGCACTGGGCTCCGTCCAGAACTCTGAGTGCAATTTGAGCGGGACAGTGGGTGGGACATAGTTACATGCAAAACAACACCTTAAAAAGACTTTCATTTAGGAGAGGGTCCAGTCTTCAGCTAAAATATACATGACGCTATTTTCTGATCTATGTCGTAATGTTGTTTCGTCATCACAAACAGACGTGGAGTCGTGTTTTGTTTCATTTGCGCATGTTTAACACACGACTCTTGCATATTTAGGCTAGGCTCTTCTCTCTGTGCTCTATTTTTAAACTCCATACACCTACACTAGAATCATTTGGATGAGTTTAGCCCTGGAATTTCCCCTCTACTGAAGGTTTACATAAAAACTACTACTTCATGACATCACAAGGTGGAACAGAGCATTTTAAGCCTTGAAGATGTGGACAGACTAATGAATGACCACGACTTAAAGCTTACAAGAGGCAAATTTGCATAATATAAGACCTTTAAATATGCCTACTTTAAGGAAACACAATAACTATTCTCTATTTTGTCATGCTTTGAAATATCTAACCAGCTGTACTGTCTGTGAACCAGGAAGTGCACTGTTAGCATGCTAGTTGTTAAAGAAACCACTCTTAATGTGGTGAACAATTACGATGCTAGGAATGCATTAAGAAAGCAAGGAATACATTTGTAAATGGCAAACTAGTTATATTTTCTACAATTTTAAGCCAATACAAATTGGTCTTGTGTTATATAATTATTTTGAAAGAAATTCACTTTGCAAAAACTGTTCTTAAGTTCTGTTCTCACACGGAGCCTACACCCATTGAATCTATTCAATTCAATTCAATTTATTTTTGTATAGCCCAAAATCATAACAGCAGTTATCTTGGCGGGCTTCACAAAATTGTTAAATTAGCAAACAGAGATATCAGAGAATGAAGCAAAATAAGAAAAAAATAATAATTAATTAATAATTCAAAAATACAGAATGTCCAACAACAAGCAGGCAAATGGATAATTGTCCCAGCATCTCCTGTCCTTAGACCCTCCTTCTTCGGCAAGGAAAAAATCGAAAAAAAACCCAGTGGGAAAAAATTGAGAAACCTCGAGGAGAACCACAGTGAAGGACCACATCTCTACATCTCTACATCACTTCTTGTGCTTTCTCAGTCCTCTTGTAACACTGCTGTTGGGGGCCACACAGAGACACATAATGCTTCCTTGTATTGGCTCCCCAAGGCAGCTATCACATTTATGGTTAAATAAAGCTAGCAGCCCTTAAATCAAACCCCGCCACTTTCTCAGCGGTACATTTTGAAACATTATGTCACCGTTTATGGTTGACTTGAGCTCGACCAAACCGTTGGGTAGTAGAGTGTGACCTGGTCCATTCACTGACTGCAAACAGCGGGGATGTAGTCGTGCTGCTCGGGCCGGTTAGATCTTGGCACCACCGCACGGCTTAATTTGCAGCTAATATGACAGCAGTGTTGTAATCATGATAAAGGGCTGCCAGTGAAGCATGCACACCGCCAGTCTCACCTTGGTGCTCAAAGCGCTGGCCCTTTCACAACGACGCTGCATCAACCGTAATTGCCTAACCCGCTCCTGACAAGGCCACTCAGAGGAATTGGGCCTTCCTGCTCTCTGTACCCCGCTGGTCTTTTTGGCGTGTGGGAGTGCTGGATGCGTTGGATTTCCTTATGGAGGGAATGAGATAGGCTTTATTAGTGAGATCTATCAGAAGATAGTAAATGTCCTTTATTTTCTTGCCTCTCAGCCCAGACCTTGATATTACACTCTTATCTCTACTGTCTGCGCTATGAACCATGAAAAAAAAACAAAAAAAACAACTCCCTGCTCCTCTCGCATGCTGCACACATTCACACTTTATCGATTTCCTTTAAAATTGTATTTGCAGAAAACAGGAAGAATGTGGGCTCTAATATTTCCTCCTCTCTGCAACACCTGGTCTGGGGTTGCTATGGGAACACATAGCCTGGCACTGTTTGATGTGTGCGCGCTCTTTGCAAATGGCTTTGATCCTCGGCGCACTGACAGACTCTCCACAGAGTTGCCTTCCCGTGGTAGTTTTGGCACCTCATCAAAATCCAGGCAGACTAAAATGTATCTGAAAGCTCCCATTCCAAATGCAATACCTGCCTTGTTAAGCTAAGCACAAGAAGGAAGCTGCCCCGAAAAGTTTATTTTAAAACTCTTTTCATTAGAAGTGCTACAAGGACCAGCACCAAAGTCACAGAGTCATGTGACTGTGGGGAGGACATGGGGAACAGGAACAGGTTAGCTTCTATACTGGGGACACCAGGTCAGGCAGAGTTCATTAGTCTGAGGGTAAAACAAATGAGCAGAAGTAAGTTTTCATTTAAGTGGCACTAAACATCTAAACTCTGCCCAAAAGCACAGTGGAAACAGGCTGAAGGGAGCGGGGAGCGGGTCACAACCAACAGCATCACTTGCCAAGAGAGTCTCACTGCAGCTGCTGGCACAGAGGCAGGCTAAATGTATCTGAAAGCTCCACTACTTCACTACTTCCCATCCAGTGCCACCACAATAAATCTTTTTAAGGTGTTTTCAAGCCAACAAGATTCCTTATATTAGGAAATTAAATAGTACAGAGTACAGAGGGATTACCACAGCACGTGTCCATGTGCTCTGCTCTGCTTCTCTTCTGTCTTGTGTCGTGTCAGTGTCTTGTTTCAGCAGTTTCAGCAGATTTTACTCTCTCCCGGGGGGAGGCTCGTTGTATGGATCAGGTATGAGTTTCCTGCATTTAACACATATGTGTCATTAAGATCTTTCCCACTATTGTTCATTTAGCATATTATATTAGCACACGGTGCTAAACGGCTTTAGCTAGTTGTAGTAACTAGCTAAAGCTTGCTAGTAACTAGTTGCACTTGCTAGCTTAGCATTGCACCTTCATGCTAAGCCCGCTGACAGCTGTGCTTTCTGCACTCCAGTGACATGTGCATCCACTGTGTTGATAAACAAATAATCCGGCTACAGAATCATTGAAGTTAGCTGTAGGGACACATAAGTGAACAAAAAGTGTCAGCTGTAGCGTACAACATGATGTCCACATGCTGAGCACTCAGTGGAGCAGATGTGATGAGTTTCTTCTATCACGTCTCCACACAGTTCACTGATAAAAGGAACCAGGCTATTTTACTGCTTCATAAAACCCACACAATCATCTGTTATGGAGACAATGTGTTAACATGTGTTCACATTTAAAGTGAAACTTGTTTGTATGTGTCTTCAGAAAAGGCTTAATAACAAGGTGACAAGCTCCGTTTTTTATAATGTACAATCCTGCAGTAAGTCTGATGTTGTTTGTTTCTGATGTGGCAAAGCTGTCAGACAAAGGGAAATGGCAACAGAAACTAAAGGGTAACTTTTCATCTGAGAAAACAATTCAAGAAGCAACAATAAGGAAAAGAACAGATTTAACATTACTCTCCGGCTTTAGACAGGCACAGCGGCTTAAGAGCCTTTTCACACAGGCCAGTGGTTCACAAACATTTCACACCAAGAACCACCAAAGAAAACATTTGGCTTTCCAAGTACCACCAGAACTTAAGTTGACTTTATGAGGCCTAAATTACAGCAATACAATGTTTAAAATGAAGCATACATAGATTAGTTCTAATTAGACCCAAAAGATGACAAAAACATGAATTAGATTTGTGTCTAAATACAACAAATACTCAAAGTGCAGAGGAGCCTGTATAGCACTAGAGGAACACTATTACTGCTTCAGAAACATTGACACTGACTCACATTGCAGCATCCACACTGAGGTGAGGCTCTCCTGCAGCCAAACACATGATTCTGAAATGAATCTTCACCAGTGTAGCATTTACACAGAGTGGTGCACAGGGCTGGGACTGGAGGCAGAGGAAGAGGCAATGATAGAGAAAGAGCAGAGATGGGCTGTGCGAGCGCACTGGAGAATGTGTGGGGTTATTACAGGTTTGATTATTGAGTTCCACAGGGCAATTGGCCCAAATGAGGGCTGACAGCTTTGGAGGGCAGCAAACAGCTGGAGAGCCCCTCTGTGCCAGCAGTCGTATTAAGAGCATCTCTCTCCCAGGTGCAACACTGCAATGATCTGTGATTAAGGCCGAGCTAATGAACAGATGATGAAGCTAATCACACACTTCCTCCAAATGCAACTCACACTTTTATATGAAAACTACTGGAGTCTTTCCCTGAATCAAAGTGTCTTTAACCCATATCTGGAAACAATATCATTACACATGTGGACCGGTGGTGAGCTAGACAACACAACACAACCAGAGCAAGAATCCATTCTCAGACAAATAAGCTTAGCTAAAGCTTCATAACACACTACAATTCACAACGTTTGGCTCATGTTCAAATGCATTTATTGCAAAAGTAAGTCAAATCATGGAGAAAATGCTTTGACATAATATCTCCTTTTTAGTGCATTATGTATGAGCAACCACTCACCATAACGAAAGAAGATTTGGCCCGATCTGCTGCTCCACGTGGGCGTCTGGACCCCAGAGCGCCTTGTAATTGCGTTTTATAATGGTTATTTCTGACTCTTTTGGCTCTCCTTATGTGGCTCGGAGATAATGGGAATGCGCATACAGGAGAGGGGATAAGCTGGTTAAGTCAGACGTGAGCCCTCAACCTAAAACTCTGACTTTGATGTTTTGGAGCGGCAGCTGAGTGCTCACTGATAGTAGCACTGAGTTTCATTCATCTTTGGCCTGTCACCTGTTGTGTTGACAGTAAACAAGAGTGAATGATGAAACCCTACATTCAATTATGTGTCGGCAGCTGCCACCAAGGCTAGTTAGACTGTTTGAGCCACTAATCCTGTAAAAGTCTGTTGAGATGCTCCAGTGCTCTGTGTGCTGTCTCACTCATGTTGACAAATGAGACTATGGGCTTCAGTCAGGCGCATTTGACAGTTGTACTGAAGGAATTGGATTTGAGAATTTTGCTTTATCACTATTGTGTTCCACAAAATTATGACGGCGCACATAATTAAACAGATTTTTGCTTGTTTTTAATCAAATTATCATTTAAAGTATAGCAGTAAACCTGTAGATATAATGAAAAGCCAATGTGAAGTCAACATTTCAATATTATTTCTCCAGTAAAGCTAAAACTCATGATTTTGTGTACTGGGCTGTTCTACAGCTGTTTTAGTTACTTGTAGCTTGTTGATTTGTCTAATGCATCTATTGACATTTGGTTATGAACATGGTGAATTTTGCCAATTATGGTTCCCTTTTAGAGCTCTGTACCCGGAAGCTTTGCAGACATCAACAAGGAATAAAAAGAACATGTAAGCAACATGGTGATCCCCTGTTTTAGTTTTGCTGGTTGTTAACTCTCTGTGGTCTTTGACAGAACTTGGTCTCCAGTACAGTCGACCACAGACAGCAAGACAAGGAGCTGGACGTTCAGCCATGTAATATTCATTGTCAAAACACAGATAGCTAGTTTTAGAAACACAATGCTGTGTTACAGTAAGCTCTTGAGTGGAGGAGGAAAGCACAAAACGTGTGTCAGTCTTTGATATCTGCTTTGTGCATAACCTTTGCCTCAGTCTTTGGCCTGTCACGACCACTACAAAGGAGTTCTGGGAGTCCCTACTCAAGCTGCATGATTCATACACAATCTTTTGTTCTCTGAAAGACCAAGTCTTTTCTTCTACCTACTCTTCTAAATACAGGATAAATTATGTGTGCACAGAGTATTAATCTTCCCCTGACATCAAGCAAGGGTGTACATACTTCCTCGGAAAAATGATATCATCCTGTTCCGAACTACAGTAGACGATGCCACAAAACAAAACTGTAATCGTAATTTCAGACAAGCAATCAATAGTTATGAACCCACTTAATCTTGCAGAGCTAATCTGTCACATCAACTGGAGAGCACCAACAAAATAAGTTTGCAGTGATGACTCAGAGTTTATTTCCACTTCACACGGGAGACGCTGTTGCTTTGTAAAACAATGTCAGCCCCACGTTAGCTGTCACACGTCAATGTGGCTATGTCGAGTTCAGCGAAGAAAGGAAGAAATAGTGTCTGTGCCTCCAGCTATAAAGAAGAAATATCTAAATTTAAGCATAAAACAGGTGGCTGGAGCCGTGACGACACCATGCCACGAATCTAATGGCTTTAAGAGCATGTCAATTAGTTTGGTATCCTTGGACAACCTTATCTTTGAGCGCCAGTCGCCATGGTGATGTTAAGTGAAAAAGTGATGCTTTGTCAAAACCAGAAGAGAATCTAGAGGAAAAATCGAGGGCACTTAAGTATTTATCTACATTTAGTTAAAAAGGGATATTAGCTGTAATAGGAGTTGTAATATTTGTGAAATAGCAGTAATCATGATAGTAGTTCTCTGCACAATTTTTCAATCTACTTTTCGGATGGAGGGTGCGTCAAATGCTTTTCTTCTTCTTGTCTTCTTCTTGATTGCTTTGTCTGGAATGTTTCATAGTATAGCATTAAACCTTTCTATCTTCATGAAGATCAAATCAGATGTTTTTTTTTGTTTGGTTGGTTGTTTTGTTTGGGGTTTTTTAAAGTTAGAAACCACCTGTAATTGAATTGAACATGTGACAAACTCTCCAACCAAGAAGTTTCATAGACACACATTTAAATGAAGTGATTATAATCAAAAGGCTCATAAAAACTGTCTGAATAATATGTAATTAATATGTAATCCAACCAAAAAAACATGGTAAAGCAAAGGTTATTCCCTGAGCTTGTGGACGTGACTTCCCTGTTACATATTTAGATGCTGTATCTCGTTTGAGCTTAAAACAAGAATATGGTTAAAGATACAAGGGGCTGCCTGGAGCTCACTCATACATGTTTTATTGGCCGTCCGTCTGAACTGATCTGTGGGACTCTGAAGATGACCTGAAGAAGACTAATATCAAATGGTTCACAAGGGTCAAGTTACTAAAAGATAGCTCCAAAAATGTTCTCAAAAAAGTTCTCAAAGTTATTCATGCACTGTCTTCTGAGCAGACTATTACATTTATAGCCGCAGGTTAAAAAGATCAAAACACTATAAGGAAATTTTCCCTTTTCATAGCCTTAATAAAGCCCGGACAAATACTTTATTCATAATACACAAACAGTTTCTTAAATGTGTAAGTTTTCTGGTGGAGGCTCCATCACA
>JACN01023219.1:0-14833 GCA_000787155.1 Scartelaos histophorus | reverse complement strand
CAAGCAGCAAAAACAAAAGTCTAGTCTTGGGGCGGGCTGGCAATCTGTATGTTCTGGAGGAGCCATCCGACCTTGGGGCCGATTTGGGCTGCCGCACCCACACGGGGCTTTCCCGTCCCCTGATCCTCAGTAGTGACCTGGTGTGGTTCTAGCGGGCGCCCCACCCATTGTCAAGACTTACTGTGGGCCGAATGTCGGGGGAAAGTCCAGGGCCATTTTTTGGTCCCAGTCCGCCCCTGAAAACGCTCCACCTGATGCCATATTCCCTAATGTCATGAGCATAGCCTATTGTATGTGTAGTATTAACAATACCTGTCCAAGCACAATGATCATGGATTCACTGATGTTGGAGTTAGAGGCAGATTTCATAGCTGAAGGTTTTCCATCGATCCACAGCTGCACCAGACCAGAGGCTGCGTCCCATGTGCTACAGAGGGACTGCCACCTGTTCATCTGGTAATCCTGCCCCTTAAAGATCGTGTCCTTATCTTTTACACGCACATTGATTTAATCTCTTTCTGACATCTTGTAAATCAGAAATTCATCACTAAATGAGCGTGTGGACGAAGAGAAAAAGCTGAACTCTCTGGTGAGGTCTGTGAAATACCTGCAGACACAAAAGAAACAAAAGCATTAATAAAGAGTTCACAGTCTCCCCCAGATTGTGTGTGTCTCCTCTGACCTCTGACCTCATACACACAGTGACCGCTCCTAGTCACAAAGGTTCTGAAATGAGCTATGTTTGTTTCTTGTGGGAAGACCAGCATATTTCCTGTCAGATCTTTAGAAATACACACAAAGTACACAAAACTTAACTTGTCTTCATAATGGTGCCTACATATGCCACACAAGCCACTCAAGCCCCATTAGCAAAACAACACAGGATTATTCAAACATGCATAATTTCAAATGCATTTAGGAGAATGATTCTTATTTGATGCTAATTCTGTTTAATCACATTTACCTTGATGTTGAAAAGCGGCTTCTGACATGCCAAGTATTAATAAGACAAAACCGCAGAGGAGCTCCATCTAATCACAATACAACACCTGCAGTTTACAGTTCACTGACGTAGCCAACTATTGTTATTACTATTACTATGAAATGATGCTCTTACCTTGAGTCTTCACTTCAGTCTGAGGGTTCTGTGGCTGTTCACTTTATGTACCCTCTGTATTAGAACCACCAGGACAATAATTTACTTCCATCGGACTTACAGGATTGATGTCAGCTGTGAGCACGACAGGCCAAAATTCACCCTTCACCAGTCACATTTTTATTGGTAAGTTGGTTTAGTTGTATCGTTTACTTATTAACAAAAAAAGTAAAAATAAAGACGTAAAATGTCAGTTCTGTAGTTCATGTCTGTGAAATACCTGCACACACAAGTTAAATACACATATGCATTTCAGACTGATTATTACTCTTGGGGTATTCATTGCTGACACATAACATACCACCACTTACCTTTTCACTTTTGTTTTCATTTATTTTAATGGGACAGTGCATGTTAATGAACATACATGACAAGCACGAATGTAAACACGCCAGATTGTAGCCACACAGCTAATTTCCATCCGTAGTCCCACGGGTCAGGGGTCAGGGTCACAGGGATCAGCGGGGTAGGTAGGGGTGTTGCATGTTTTTGGTTGATGGGGAGACCAGAGTACCCAGAGGAAGCCCATCCAGACACAGGGAGGAAACATGCAAACTCCACACAGAAAGGTCCAGGCGGGGATCGAACCCGTAACCTTCTTGCTGTGAGGCATGAATGTTGCCACTCAGCCACCGTGCCGCCATTTTTGATTTTTTGATGTTTGATGCTCGGTTGATGCTCCCCTTTGTTCACTGAATGTAATTGTTCTCCCTTCAGATCACTTTCACATTACAACAGTGTGCATTTCACTTATCAAATTTATTGAATGTTTAAAACAATACATTATTTGTGGGAAAACTACATCTACATGTGTGTAGTGAAACAAAACACTGACAATAGAACCGAATAACAGAACATGTTTAAAAAGACTGACGCTGTGGGGATGAAGGAAACATGCAGCATGTTGCAGGAGATTCTCCTTGGGTGCTCAGTGTTGTGTCCTTAAAAACTCATATATTATAAAACTACAAATATTGTTCTTCTTGGATCAGGACTCTGCCTGTGATCTGAAACTCAATTGAATTCCAGTTAAGTATATTTCCAGCTGGAAAAGTGAACTTCTGACTATATCTGTTTATGTGGTGTGGGGAGAGCACATAGTCCCACATGTGCACGTCACTGATCATGCCCACAAAAGACCGGGCCTGGTCAAAGCTTCCTCCATAGGAATCCTGGTCCTGTGGGTACAACATGGTTCTGTCAGTGCATCAGTATGGCAGTAAATAAGTAGGATTAGTTGTGTTTGTACCTGTCCAAGGACAATGAGTATGACTCCGCGGATGTGGGCGTTAGTGGCAAATTTCATACTTGAAGGTTTTCCATCGACCCACAGCTGCACCAGACCAGAGGCTGCTGCCCATGTGCCACAGACGGACTGCCACCTGTTCACCTGATAACCCTGTCCTTTAAAATTTAGGACAACATTTCTAACATCAACATTTATTTCGTCTCTTGCATTCATCTTGAAGATGTGAAAGTCATTATTATGTGTGGGCGTGGCCAAACCAAAAAGGGTGAATGATCGGGTGAGGTCTGAGAAATACCTGCCAACACAAGAAAGAAATGTTGATCCTGTTTAAATGTCAAAATCATATTTAAATATTTAAGTGTCTTGTTTAAAGGTAAACTATTTCACTTGCTGTTAGAGCACTTGTTATTGATTTCCCTTGACTCTTTCAGTATGGTATGATCTTCTGTCTATTCAGTTAGACATATGGAGAGCACTGGGGCGACTCACTGCAAAGTCTGTGAGACCCCACACACTACATGCATCATAAAACACCTCATACATGTTATTGGATCACATAGTAAGATTTTCGTGAAAAATTATTTGAGAAAAAAAATATAACTTACAATCATGAAGATTTAGAATTTTTTTGTTGCATTATCAGAGTAATAATAATAATCTAAAACACTAGAAGTTTTGTTCTTACGAGTGCTCCTGACTGTTCATGTCAATAAGAAAAAGTTGTTGTGAATGTCAAAAATGTTCACAAGAAGAAGTCCTTAAGTATAAATGTGTTCATAAGAAAGCTACATGAGTGAATTGTCCTTGTTCTTGCTAAAATACTTGACTGGGGGCGTGCTGCCTCTGACCTCATGCACACAGTCACCGCTTCCAGGTTCTGTCTGGAGATGGTGAGTCTCACATGATCCGTGTTAGTTTCTTGTGGAAACACCAGCATCTTTCCAGACATATCTTCAGAAGCACATTCAAATATGGATATTTTAAACACATCATTTAAACACTTCTTTGTGCAAAGGGTTGTTGCATCTTTACCTTGAGGAAGAGAGGCTGACATCCCCAGTATTAATGAGAGGAAAATGCAGATGAAAGCCATCTAATCACAAAACACTAACACATAGTTTATAGTCTGAAACACTTATATAGAAAATCTAGCATTTATCCTGCTGTTACCTTGCTTCTTGTTTGTGCTGTTTTCTCCTCAGTAGTTTGTGAGTGTTCTGTGACTGTTTCTTATATACTCACCCTCTTTATTTATCATTGACATATATGACTGTTGCCAAGTGACAGGATTATTATTTCCTTATTGCAAAACTTACAAACTAATGCCAAACAAACATTAGCGGCTTATCAAACTTATCAAACTTGTAAAAGTTATTGATCAATTTCTGACTATCCAACACAGTCTTGAGTTGTGTTGGTGTAAAATGAGGTTTGAGCTTGTTATTGTCTAGATGTCAGCTTCAGACGTCCTTATCAGTCATTTAGTAGGTAAATCATTGAATGACGTGATTTGATCAATAAACATTAACGTGTGATAGGAGGACGGGTCTATTTAGAACTGCATTTCCTGGTAATGTCAGTGTCTTTTTTCAGATGTGAAAAGGTATTTAGTATACTTTTTTCTTGTGGGTTTTTATTTCACATACAAATGAGATTTAAAATGAATACACAGATTAAATTACTTACTCTAGGCATGCCCCAAATATTCAACTTTCTGTTTACAGATCATATTTTGAGAATTTTTGCCCATAATATTTAACATTTAGTTTTGCATTATTAATTTCCATAGCAACAGTGCAAGATTTTCATCACTGTGACTGACAGTACATCTGCTTATTCTCGATCAGCACTCGTCCGATGATCTGTAAGTCCAGAGCTGCCCAGTTGAGAACGTTCCCTGGAGTGAAGCTGAGCTCGGCCATGTACTTCTGGATCTCACAGGACGAGAGCACGTAGTCCCACATGTGCACATCAGTCATCATCCCCACAAAACTCTGGTTAATGTCAAAGCCTCCACCATGGGAATCCTGCTCCTGGAGATACAAACATTTTAAACATTAGAGACAATGGAGGCCTGTGCGGCATAAAAAACACTGTACTCTACATTTACATAAAAATGATCATGAGATAAACTGTGTCATGGACCTGATGTTTTAAAGGAATAGGAATCTCTTTGTGTTTGCAATCTCAAGTAGAGTTTATGTGTTCCAAACCTGTCCTAAAATGATGATGGGCTCTCCGGTTATGTTGGATTGCTTGACAAATTTTCTAGCGAGGGGCTGTCCATCGAACCAGACCTGCACCAGCCCAGAAACGGCGTCCCAGGTGGTGCAGATGGAGTGCCACTGGTTGATTTTGTAGTCTAAGCCTCGATATTCAGCCTTCCGATCCTTCAGATGGACCTCCACTTCCCCATTGGTGAAGTCATAAAAGACCAGGAACTCATTGGAAAAACCTGGTGTTGACTTTGAGAAGAGGTTGTGGTCCCGTTTGAGGTCTGTAAATGACCTGAGAGGGCAATAAATGAATAAACAGGATGGTTTAAAAAAAATGATGAATGTATGTAACTTCTCTGGTGTTTCCATGGAGCCCAGTAATGGAAGGGTTGGTAGTTCAAAGCGTGTCTATTAAAAGGTTCACAGAAATACGAGCAAGTGTCCACAAATCTGCTCTTCACTAGCTTCCTGTTCATTTCACTGTGAATTTTAAAATACATTTATTTGTCTTTAAATGCCTAAAAGATCAGATGACCTTGTGGCTCCTCAGTCTAAGAGGAAACAGGAGGAAACTGAGCATTTTCTGTTGTTGTGTCTAAATTATGAAATGACTTGACTCTCTTCATGCTTTTAAATCACTTCATAAAACACATTTGGATGTTTCTTTCTGTTCAATAGTTACTGTATGTATATATTTTTCACTGTATTATGATTTAAACTTAGACAAACTTTATTGATCCACATGGGAAATTAACTGGACTCACTCATCACAATATAATATAATAAGATATAATAACAATAAGACACATATGTTTTTATCTCCATGTTTAGCACTTCGGTCAACTTGTTGTTTTTAATAGTGCTTTATGAATAAACTGGATTTTTACTAAGCATTGGTTTGGTTTATGGTGGTACCTGTGGCAGACAGTGGCAGCACTCAAGTCTCTTTTTGATGTGATCAGCTTCACATGATCAGTCTTGGTTTGCTGTGGAAACGTTAACATTTTACCTGACAAATCTGGAACAAAAAAAAAAAAAAGCACACTCAATTCAGAATTCGCACAAGCTTATTTTTTCTTGGAGGGTGTTGGTCTTAAAACAATATGGAAATTGCCTTTTAGTCTTGTCAAACCAGTGGCCGTACTACATTTCAGAACTTATTTGTCTGCTTGAGTTTTATCTACTAGTACATTTGGAAGAAATAGTTTGTATGCAGTTGATATGCACATAATAGTTTAAAATAGTTTGCATTTTACCTTGTATGGCTCCTGCATTTGCAACAAAAATCACAAGACACACCAAAAACTTCATCTATTTCAACACACAAAAGATAAAACAGATAAAATACAAATTGGTAACTCCACATTATATTTCTTCATATCAGTAAGCCTTACCTTGAGTGTTTGTCAAATACACAGAGGAAGTGTTGCTGGCAAACTCAGAATGAAATCTCTCTGTATTTTTTATACAGATGTGTGGTAGTCTGATCCCCACTCCCGCTGCTGCGTCTCAAGCCCGTCCTGTCTTTGTGCAATCACACTTGTTTTTTGTGTGGGTTTTTTTTCCAGTTACACATGAAACGAAGAAGCTCATTGGTCACTTATAAGTTAAACAATTTATCTGAAATGATCTTGCTACACAATAAGAGAGTTTAGTGCTTGGCTTATTGATGGTGTGGAAACCCACAATGTGTTCCTTCCTCTTTTAAGCCTCATACTGATGGAGTAATGCATTTCCTGTTCATGTCCAAAATTTTGTAATAGCCACAATTTATGTTGGACAATGTAACTTCCTCGTGCCCATGGTGATGTTATTGTGTTACGTGGCTGTAAGTACTACCATGGCAAAGGAATGGTGGGCTGCTATGTGGCTATACCTGGCTCACACACTGAGAAGTGTTTGAACCTTTGTTTTTGAGCTCAGTTTTCAACACCATATCATGGGAATTTAACCAACTAAGAAGTACAGTTCAAAGGATGCAAGAAATAGGCTGTTGCATTGTGTGAAATACATGTTTTTTCCATACGTCCTTTTGTGCAAAAGGCAAAGTAAGGAGCTAGTTATGGACAGCTGAGATGCTACAGACTTTACACCATATGTGGCAGCAAAAGTGGCAGAAGACCTTCCAGAAGAAATACTGGGAATGTCCCATTTCATCACTGACCAAAACACCACAGCAGGGTAACGTCTTTAAGCACTTTTCCAGGAGCTCAAAGTCACTTTACAATTTGGTATTTGATATTGGTAAGTTACTTTTGTAGCCACAGCTGCCCTGAGACAGACTGATGGGAATAAGGCTGCCGGTCTGTGCCCTCAGCCCCTCCAACGAGCACCAACACTCACCACAGTTTAAGCCACTGGGGCCCAACTGTGGCACCTGATTTGCTTAAATGTCCCTTGGGATCACTGAAGTGTCTCTGTCTCTGTCTAATGTTCCACTGTGTGGCATTAAACATTACAAGACAACACAATAACAAACAATACTTGATACTTTGCAGTGACTTGATTCTGGGAATGTTCCTGGACTGTGGACTGTGTTTGACAGGGACTTTGTTTCACAGCTCATTTATTTTATAATTCCAAATAAATCAGTGCTTTATGGTCAGATTGTGCTCAGAAAACTCAGATTAAAGTCTAATTTGAGTAACAGAACTTCAGACAGAGCAGTGCATCTAGTTGGCACCCCCAGGGAAAACTGATGACATCAGCTGCAATATCAAGTATCAATATTTAATAGAGATGAGGGCAGCTAAAATCATTATTGTTAAAATGTTGTATTTGTGAATTCAAAGTACAATGGAATCAACCGATACTTTGCAGCTGATGTCCTCAACATTTCTTGGGGGTGCGATGCTAACCCGAGGTTCTGCTCTGTTTGAGGCTCTGTTACTCAGTTTAGTCTTTGATTTAAGCTTTATTACAGTCGAGCTCATTAGTTTTTCAGTTAGTCATCGCTCTCATCTTTTTGTTGAAAATCACCTATCGCTCGTATTGGAAATACTGAAAGTGTTTTTTGTTTTTTTTTATTCATTTTGTAAACTATATACTATATACTGCTAAAAATTTGTGTATGCTTTATTGAAGTCAGTAGTTCTCTTATGTCGGTAACAAAGTTGAATAAATGCATTAATTGATTACACTGACAGACACTTAAAGCATGTTTTGAATGCATTCAAAGAACCATTTATAAAATAAAAAGGCAAAATAATGCCAAAGCTATAACATGTTTCACAACAAAGAGTTAAAGCCTATTGTGCAATTTTTTTTGTTCTGTTATAATGTTGCAGCCTCATCAAAAATATAGCCAGAGTTGTGTTTTGTTTCTTTCACTCATGTTTAACACACAAATCCTGCATATTTAGTTCTTCTCTCAAACTGAACGCACTCTGTTCCACCTTGTGATGTCATGAAGTGATAATACAAGAAGTGCTGCTCAGTGTTGTAAACTCCTTGTCACTTCTCTGGAATCATTTGGATAATTTGCAGCCCTGGAAATGCACGACATTAAAAAAGAGGCAACAACAGCATTTTGATTGAGACTAAAAACAGCTGTTAAGTTAAAAACTCCCACTTAATGACGTCATAATGATGCTGTGACAGTTTTTACATGGCAAAAATGTGAGTCAGTTGTGAGTAATGTCACATATACCATTACAATAAGAGAGACCACTCAACACTATGGCAGTGAAAAGACTGAATAATGCAAAAATATATGACAAAAAAGACACACAAAAAATACACATACACGTCCCAGCTCTTTGTTAAAGATACACTATGTCTACTATGACTTTTGGCAGTTCATCACCTGCTTGTTTCTATGGATAATATGAAACAAGCTCTGCCTGGATTGTTCCAGGATGCCAAAAAACAGCACTATTTTACTTTGATTTAATTAGGTGGTTTCCAGGATGCCAAAAAACAGCACTATTTTTACTTTGATTTAATTAACTACTACCGAAAAATACCTAGAAAAACTGACATTCTGACTGTCAGTGGGGTTGTCTCTCCACAGACCAGACATGTAACTTGGTTTGGTCTCCATAAAGATAAAAAGGTTTAATACCATAACAGTAACAGTAACACATTTCAGACAAATCAATAACACGTCCACCTGAAAAGTTACACAATGTGCCTTTAAATTTGCTGACAGTACATCTGCTTATTCTCGATCAGAACTCGTCCGTTGATCTGGAAGTCCAGAGCTGCCCAGTTGAGAATGTTCCCTGGAGTGAAGCTGAGCTCGCCCATGTACTTCTGGATCTCACAGGACGAGAGCACGTAGTCCCACATGTGCACATCAGTCATCATCCCGACAAAACTCTGGTTAATGTCAAAGCCTCCACCATGGGAATCCTGCTCCTGGAGATACAAACACAATCTAGATGTATTATATAAATCACATTATTCCTGTGATTAGAGAAAACCAATGTATGTAATTGTCTCATTGTATCCAGGCGCTCCCGGCCCCTCCTGATGGGGTCATTCATTCACTTTAATGAGCATCTACTGTAATAGTCTGCCGTACTATCTGTTCAGTAACAAAAGAATTAAAATATATTCATAGAAATGATGTTAGCCTACCTGCTAATGACTAAATCAATGCTTGCAACTAAGTCACAGGCAATTCTCAGTTCTCTGGGTGGAGGTTTACTCCTGTTACACACACTATTAATGCACTGACAGTATGAGCCCAAACAGGGTTTTAACCAGAGACTATTTGGTTCGAGAGAAACTCAGACAAATTACAGGTAGTGGCATTGTTGCTCAAACATAATGATAAAAGATTTTAATAAATGTTGCAATGAGAAAACATGTTAATAAGAAAAGGCACAGAATATGGCTATCGAATAAGATAAAATACTGTTAGTGTAGATCATTTACTATTAAATATTTTGTGATTCACATAAAAAAAAAACACACACACACAAAACACTAGATTAGTTGAGATTAACTGATCGGAGCCGTGATTGTAATAACATTTAATACTATTTTAAACTATCGGTGTGGTTGTGCATTGACAAGCAGACATGTTATATCGGCTTCTTTTAGGTTAGAAACACAGATTAGCATCATGTTCAAGTAAAACTGGCGCTTCATGTACCTGTCCTAAAGTGATGATAGGGGCCCCGGACATAGGGGCCTGTCCTAGGTATTTGCGGCCAAAGGGCTGTCCATTGATCCAGATCTGCACTAGTCCAGAGCTGGACTCCCAGGTGGTGCAGACTGAGTACCACTCGTTGGGTTTGTAGTCCATGACTCTGTACCCAATTTTTTCAGTCCTCACATGGGGCTGCATTTCACCAAGATCATATTTGTAAAACATTAAGAATTCATTGGCATTAGAGGGCAGAGCCATTGAAAAGAGCCCATAGTCCCGTTTGAGGTCAGTGAAGGATCTGATTGGAGAAAACAATGCTAAGAACAAAATGTCATGTCATGTCATGTCATGTAGTGTCATTTCTGAATACCTGTGGCACACAGTCAGAGCTCTGAAGTTATTTACAGACGTAGTCAGCCTTACATGAGCAGAGTTGGTTTGCTGAGGGAATGTGAACATTTTACCTGAAAGATCTAAAGCACAAACATACATTCATCATCATCCTGTGAATTTGTACTTTTACCTAAACTGTAGAACACTGATGGAGTGATTAGGCTACACAGTTAAGTCTGGTTTATATACATCCTTAGTCCTGTTCTTGGAGTAGGGCAGGTAAATACTGTCCTAAAAAATGTCCATGTGATGTGCAGGCGAGTGTGAATTCACCCTTAATGCAGTTTCACTGTAACAATCTTAACCAATCAATCTTTAACCTTCCTCCTGTGTTATCTTTCTATGACCATCTCTTATGTTAAATGGTCAGTTTTGAGCCGTGTCCTAAATCAGCTGTTAAATAAAATAAAATAAAAAATCTATCATCACATTTTTTTCTCATCTCTTGGTTTCCTTGTTAAGCTTCCTTTTCCATGAAAATGTTGGTTTTAATGTCTTTGTTTTTTTGTCAGTTTACCCTCTATTTCAATACAAAGAAAATGGTAAAATGAACCTCAAGAGAATAATAGAACTAAATAAAAGTTCTTTTGTGTTACCAGACTGTTACTGGGGGGTATTAGAACACATCTCTAAACCAAATGTGTGTTATTTGTTTTAATTTTGATGTTCTCAACTGTAGTAACATTTTTTGGTGCTACTGGTCAATTTCAAAATATATTTAAATTGAGAAAGAGGCAAAATAGTTTTTTTTTTTTTTTAACAATAGAACTTTATTCTAAACATAAAATGAAAATCAGAACCTGCCAATGACTCTTTTTAATGACAAAGACCTGAACAGCTCAGAACATGTCCTGATGACACTGACTCGTCACAGCAAATGTTGTGTTTCCAGGAGTGTTTTTGATGACATTTGTATCAGATGCCCTGCCACATACATCAGGAGACGCTGAGCTCCAACAGATCTTATCATGTTTAGACTTAAATCTTTCAGCTGGAGGCTTCAGCACCTTGACTTCCTCCATCTGACCCATCACTTGTGTTTGTATCTTCTGGATGATACTTCACATTGTTTCCTCCTCAGAAACCTGCTCATCTGCAGGTTTCTGAGGAGGAAACAATGTGAAGTATCAGAAACCTGCTCATCTGCAGGTTTCTGAGGAGGAAACAATGTGAAGTATCAGAAACCTGCTCATCTGCAGGTTTCTGAGGAGGAAACAATGTGAAGTATCAGAAACCTGCTCATCTGCAGGTTTCTGAGGAGGAAACAATGTGAAGTATCAGAAACCTGCTCATCTGCAGGTTTCTGAGGAGGAAACAATGTGAAGTATCAGAAACCTGCTCATCTGCAGGTTTCTGAGGAGGAAACAATGTGAAGTATCAGAAACCTGCTCAGAAACCTGCTCATCTGCATCACTCTGCTGCTCTGTGTCATCTCCCTCATTTTCATGAAGAATATGATGCAGAACTTGCCTTTTTGCATCATACAGTTTGGATCATCATGCAATTTAGAGGTCACCAACAATATAAACTGACTACCTGACGTCTGGACTTGAGTGTCTCTACAGGAAGAAATGGAAAAAGGAACAAAATGAGACTCCCCTGGAGCTCAGATGATTGGGGAGGATCTGCCAATCACTGTTTTGGCTCACAGTGCATTTATGATTTCAGTTTTGGTTGCAATTATTGACTTATAATCCAAATTTAAAACCGGGTCGAAACCAACCCTAACACCACAAATGCCATATTTTTAAGTGGAGCATTTTATAATTAATGAAAAAAAAAATTTTGATAATTATTTTCTTGAAATAGAGATTCCTGACAAAGTCAAAAAGCGTCAATGCAGTAAATTAACCCTATGTGGTTCTTTTATGCATTTAAAACCAAAAACGCGTCGGTGGCGACTCTTACACTGGAGGAAGGTTAAGAGGATTTGGAAATACATGGAAATGTTTTTGTTCAGCAACTTTAGTTCTGCTTTATTTGCCCTGAAAGTAACAATTCAACTAATGTAGCACAATTATTTACATTACACATCATAAAGTCAGATTTATTTCTAATAATGACCATAAAAAGTCTCACCTTGAATTGCTCCAGCATTAGAGATCAGAATCACAAGGCACACCAAAAACTTCATCTATTTCCATCAAAAACATAAAAATACTTTTAGTAAGAAAGTAACACAGATTTTCTTCAGCGCTTTAGCCTATGCCACAGATCTTACCTTGAGAGCTTGTTGTGCAAGTAAAGAAAACAGGAATACAGATGAGGAATTTTAAGTTTGAACAACTTCCGTCTTTTCGGTCATGTGAGAGTCGTTTCTCCAAATGTGAAAGATTTGCACATTCTTGTCATACTATTTACACTTCTATTTACTCTAATACTTTTACTTTTACTTCTATTTACAAAAACATTGTTTCTATGAGCATCTTATTTTTGTATTTGCATTTAAAATTTTCTTTTGTAAGTCAAAAGGAATGTGCAGAAAATCTGAGACAAAGGAGAAAAAAAAAACAGCTTCTGTTTTTATTTTTATGTATTTATTCATTTTCAATAATAAAAAAAAAAAAACAGTAATAGGTACATTAACAAAAGCATTTGCTCAATGCAAAGTTATTTTTTTTGTTTCTTTCTGTGTCTTCTTCACACCACCACATCCTGTGATGTGATGTGTTTCCTTGTGCAGTGCTTCATGCTTGTTTGCCCAGGCCTACTGCTGTGGGCTGGGACACACACTCTCACACACTCTCACACACTCTCACACACTCTCACACACTCTCACACACTCTCACACACTCTCACACACTCTCACACACTCTCACACACTCTCACACACTCTCACACACTCTCACACACTCTCACCTGTGGATCTGGATGGGCTTTCTGATGCAGTGGTGGCACATGTTACATAAGCCTACAGCTTGTCAAGCACCAGGGATGCAGTCCTGGAGACGGTGCTGGACAGTAGGGGGCATAAGTTCAAGAGTTGTGCCTGTTCACACCAATGTGGTTCATTTTAAATGAGTAATTTGCGCTCTGAAGTGTCCTGTGGCGTGTGCTCCCAGCCCCTCCTGATGCGTGTCAGCCTGCGATCCACACATGGCAGCAGCAGCAGCAATTTCAAGCCTAGCACCACTGTGGGCACAACCAGGGACAGTAGGTAGCCAGGCACAGTGTACCATTTATAGGACGAGGGACGTAGAAACTTGTCCCATCCATACAAGTAACCATGGAGCGTGCACAGGAACAGGGTCACGTAGCCCAGCTTGGACTGGAACACAAAAAAGAGAGAGCACAATTATACAAAATATGTATATCTCACTACAGTATTTCCACTGTTTAAAGTTTAACCTATCAGATCATTGTAGCTGATGAAAATGACTCAGTTTGAAAACTGCAGAGTAAGTCAACACAGAAGAAATAAACTATAGTAACCATAAATTCACACACTTAAGCCAACCATACATTCAGTAGTGTAAGCTTTTCCTTTAATTCCACTCTGACTTTTATTATATTCTGAAGAACATGTAGTCTCCACACTTCACATGAACTAACCCAGCAGCCGCGGCCAAGGATAATGTATGCTCTCCAAATTACATTTGATGAATAACTTAACATTTAAAGAGCTGCTCTAATTTGGGCTGGAATAAAGGGGAGGAGGGATGTGACCCAGTTCCATTTATGAATGAGTGTTTCCTGCAGAGAGGTGCTGCGAGGGTGGTCAAAGTGGAAAATAGATAAACACCTCAGGTCTGTAACAAGGGCGATTGGGGAAGGCTAAGGAGGGTCACATAAAGAAACAAAAAGACATATTTTATTGTTTTGTTACGTAATGCCATCACAAGAAACGACTAGAATCCATCCCATATGGAGTAGAGCACAAACTAGTACTCAGCACCAGAAACACTGACTCCCTGGGCATTTTCACAGGACCTACTGGGACCCAGACATGTCCTTCATTCATAATGCAAATATTTCTTCTGCATTATCAAAATGTATCATTATCAGTAATTAAAAAGTGATTTCTTTATTTCTTTATATTTGGACTATTGAGCTGATGGTGATGGACTTCACTGACGGCACTGAAAGAGAAAGGAACAGGCTGAATATACAGTGCTGTACTGTAGTTACATATCAGTGAATAACTTCAATATTATATTTATTATTACTGCAATATTTCCCCTTCATATATAAGCACCTGATAAAATGCAAACATATTTTACTGTCAAATGCACTAATGCTGCCTTTTACCTTTCATTCAAGAGAGATTGGCAGTTCTTCTCCACAAAGGAAAAACACAGCAATTATTTTGTCAAAATTGAGTTAACACCAAAAAGCACCTTCTTAACATCTGTTTTATTTGGTGACAAAGTTTTATGGCTCAACTCTTGATGTGGAATTTGCAGTAACTACAGTTTTTTCAGTGATTCAAAACAAAAGTGCAGTAACTGTTGTTTTGCTGGAGAGTTTTACACAACTCAAAATACTGCTACATGTTTCAAGGTGTCATTCTGAAATGGAACGTAATACACACTTGAAACTTCACAACTTCTTATTCAATACACAAAGTAAAATGCTTAATAGCAGTAAAATATCATATCTCCCCAAATATGTTTTCTCAGATCACCTCTTTTTCTGTCCTTTAAGTGTAGAGGTCAGAGCTCAGAGGTCAAACGTAAAAAGAGTAGTGATGGTTGTGATGAAGCACCCTGATGAAATACACA
>KN497368.1:0-14913 GCA_000787155.1 Scartelaos histophorus | reverse complement strand
GGGGGGAGAAAGGAGGAGACGGAAAAAAGTCAAACTCGAAACATGAAACGAATTCTTGGGAGAGGAGGGGAGGAGAGGGGGGAGACGCCCACCTCCCGGAATGATTGACAGGGGATAATGTAACGGGGTAGGTGGTGGTGGTGGTGGGTAATAAGTAGCTCAGTGGTTTTGAGGACACGAGGTGGAGGAGAGGTGGGGGCGTTCGCGCAGTTTTGGGATTGGGGTGAAGAAGTTCATCAGATGGTAGAAAAGGTAGAGCTTAAAGTCCAGATCTGAGTCAGGATCCGGACCAGCACTACCTTCTCTAGCTGGACTTCACACTAAATCTGAGCCACGATCCTGGTCTGGAGTAACTTGAGGGATCCTTCTCCAGATCTGAGCCATAATCCTATAGTCAGGAGTACCTAGTTGGACTTTACTTTAGATCTGAGCCTAAAATCTTGGTCTGGAGTAACTTGAGAGACCCTTCTCCAGACCCTTCTCCTATAGTCAGGAGTACCTAGCTGGACTTTACTTTAGATCTGAGCCATGATCCTGGTCTGGAGTACTTCGCGGGATCCTTCTCCAGATTTGAAACATATCAAAGTCAATAGTATCTAGATGGAGCTTTTTCAGATATGGGCCAGCATCCTGATCAGGAGTCCCCAATTAGACCTTTAGATCTGAGCCAGGATCCTGGTCTGGAGTAACTTGAGGGACCCTTCTCCAGATCTGAGTCACAATCCTATAGTCAGGAGTACCTAGCTGGACTTTACGCTAAATCTGAGCCTAAAATCCTGGTTTGGAGTATCTAGCTGTACTTTGCGCTAAATCTGAGCCACGATCCTGGTCTGGAGTAACGTGAGGGATCCTTCTCCAGATCTGAGCTACAATCCTATATTCAGGAGTACCTAGCTGGACTTTACGCTAAATCTGAGCCTAAAATCCTGGTCTAGAGTAATGTGAGGGACCCTTCTCCAGATCTAAGCCACAATCCTATAGTCAGGAGTACCTAGCTGGACTTTACTTTAGATCTGAGCCACGATCCTGGTCTGGAGTAACTTGAGGGACCCTTCTCCAGACCCTTCTCCTATAGTCAGGAGTACCTAGCTCGACTTTACTCTAAATCTGAGCCACGATCCTGGTCTGGAGTAACGTGAGGGACCCTTCTCCAGATCTGAGCCACAATCCTATATTCAGGAGTATCTAGCTGGACTTCACTTTAGATCTGAGCCTAAAATCTTGGTCTGGAGTACCTATCAAAGTCAATAGTATCTAGATGGAGCTTTTTCAGATATGGGCCAGCATCCTGATCAGGAGTCCCCAATTAGACCTTTAGATCTGAGCCAGGATCCTGGTTTAGAGCACGTACCTTTTTCCAATCTGAGAGAAAAACCCTCTTCAGACCTGAGACAAGATCCACATTTGGTGTATCTAGGTAAAATTTGGTGTAACCGTAAAATTTTCTGAGAGAAAAACCCTCTTCAGACCTGAGCCAAGATCCAGGTTTGGTGTATCTAGGTGGACGTTTCTATTTTGTCTTATAAGATAAAGAAAACTGTTTTTGCTCCTCCAAAGCTGTATTCATTTGCATTGAGGTCCAGAAAATAATCAAGCATTTTTAATTTTGTGTTCAAGGTCTCTGCTTTTGATCTGACCATGATTGATTTTCATAGATGCAAAAATTGTTTCTAAAATTCAACTTATTCCACTATTTCCTCACACACGACTGATTCATCCTAGCGCCCGTCTGCTGGGATCGGTGGCTTCCCGGAGGATTCAATTCAATCCATTCTCTCATATTTGTTTTTACTTTGCTTCTGAAATTAATTATCAGATCTGAGGCAGTCACACCCGGCCCCTGCCCACACACCCTCCTCGCAAATAGAACTTTTGTCAACCCGTGCCAGCCAAACAAAGCAAATGTTGAGTTTTTCTTGGAGCTTCGGAGAGAGAGTGAAAGAGGGAGAGATGGAGAGATGGCGGTGGGTGGAGAAGAGGGGAGGAAGAGGAGGAGGAGGAGGGGGAGAGAGACTGTCGTATGGATCTTCCTGTTTGGGTCCCCGGGGTGTGCAAAGACAGTTCCTGGCCCAATTCCCTGATATAGCTCCCAATGACAAGTCCCCATGCAGAACGAATGGTTTATCTCGCCGGCAAATATTAGAGTTGATGTGATGACTGCGGTGAGTGAGCTTATGAGTGGATGGAGTTTGTCTTCCTATTTTTTTTTGCATAACGGCTTTTTTTCTTTTTGTTTAGAGTTTTTTTTAGATTCTCTTCAAGGTCAAATGGACTACAAAACCTTGAAAATCTGACCTATAACTTCTGGTCTGGTCTGGTGTCTATGAAAACATCGTAGTGTAAAACATTCCAGACAAAACAATAACATCTTGGATCATTTGATGCGTCCTCCAACAGAAAAGTTACACAATGCACCTTTAAATCAGGTAATGCAGTGATAATAATTCGGTCTGTGTATCACTGTAATTCATTGCTGAACTCAGTGAAACCTGCAACTACTGTATATGCCAAAATCATAACCTATGTGGGAATTTAACCAACAACCTCCTCATAGCGAAAACTTAAAATGTACATTTAAAGGACAAGGTGTTAAAATAGTGTCAGCTATAGAAGATTTTGCCTCATGTTCACTCATGAGTCACAGATCCTCTGAGAACATTAGCGTTTCTGCTTCAGTAGCATCATATTTTACACCAGCTGTATATTGTGAGTGTTTTTGTGCCTATGGGCTAACAGCTAACGTGGCAAAAGTAGATCTGCTTTAGTTTGGTGTCACTGCGCCGTGAGTTAGAAACTGTCATTAGCATGAGCGTGGAGGTAACAGAAGAGAGGAAAGAGAGAAGCAGAGAGTTGGAGAGGCTGTGTGCAGAAGTGCCGTGTCCCTCCGTGGGCGTTCAACCTGCCTGTGTTTGGTATTCCGTGCACAAGCCTCCCACGCCCCGTGTGTCCGCCCACGCGCGGATTTGCGTCACGCAGGGAGCAGCGTGGGCGAGGAAGACAGAAGAGAGAGAGGAGAGAGAGAGAGAGAGAGAGAGAGGCAGTGTGGCATCCGCGCGGAATCTCCCACTTCAGCCGCGCGTCTGTCAAGCTGCGTCAGGGCGCACGGCGCACCGGAAACACTGCAAATTAAAAGAGCTTCAATGAGGCCAAGCACTGTAGACTGTATTACTATCTATTACTACTACTACTATATATTACTATACTATAAAACAACTAGTAAGAGTTTAGACTAACCTTAGCTTTTACGATACACTTGTTGTTGACAACCTTTGTTGCGACAGATGACACATCCACAAACACAACCTTTGTTGCGACAGATGACACCAATCCACAAACGAACTGGCTATATGCTTCTAATCCTTTGTAACTTTTGAGATCATCCACAGTGCATGGACTAGGAGAATACAGCAAATAGTTCACGATATCAGGATACGTGATGGACGACAACAAACTCTCCTCTGTTGATCCGTCAATAACATCGTAGGGGTCAATATTGTCAATGTCGGACAGTTTTTTCAAGTATCTTTCCTTCTCTTTACTTTCGAGAGTGTCCCTATATATAACCTTATCCCATTTTTGTTTAACTTGAATCGTCATAATAACAAAAAATATATCTGAAATCTTAATTAGCTAGTTGTTACTGTTTTGTGATATCTCCAAGATGGCGACCGGAAGTTGAGGGTTTCGCCGACCTGCAAACGGTCACACATTAAACGACAGTGGGCAGCTAATTTGGAGATTGATTAAAATTAGACGACTGCAAAGACCTTTAATTTTGCCTTTAATTTTTTTCAAGCGTTTATATAGGCCCAGGTCTATAACAAAATAGCCATCAATGCAGAATAGGCTAAGCTGGAGTGTGAATGAGCAGGCCTAACTACTTTAACGCAAAAGATTAAAAATGTCGTAAATTTAAAATGTCGCAGATCCGTAGAATGTAGATCCTTATACAAATTTGCAAGTCTACCAATACCTCCACAAAAACCACCCCCAAGTCTGCCTCTACTTAAATTGGGCTTTTATTTTGTGTCTGAGCGGAAACGCATGCGCAGTGCGTGTGTCTTGGCGGCGCGGAGAGTGCAGAGGAGAGGCGCTGGAGAGGAGAGGCGCTGGAGAGGAGGACTCACACACGTCCACACACGCACTCTCCTATCCACACGCACGCCCCGCGCACGCAGAGACGACGGAAGGTCACCGGCTTTTGATTTGGACGTGTTCTTCTTACGCTGCGTCAGGTGCCAAAGTTTCCACGGAGCGCATGAGGGCGAGCGACTGTCTGCGGCCGGAGGGGGAATAAAGAATTGATCAGAAACTTGCTCCGTCTCAGTCTCGCCGCTGTTGGACTGTTATCGCTGCACAAAGACTTGGAAGTTTGAAAAGGAGCGACAGACTCGAGTCAAGCCGAGCCAGGACGCGCTAAAGGGGGCACAAACTCTCCAGGTAGGCACGCCGGTACGTAAGGCTCGCCGTGCGCTCTGGGCACTGGCAGGTTGGACCAAAGCCATTGTAGTCTGAGATCTAATAGAGCCACTGAATGCATCTTGGGAGTCCATCCAAAACTATTCACCGCAGACTCAATATATTAATATGACTTTATGACTATGACGGTTTTGAATGGTGATGCCAAGTTTGAATTGAGCATGTAACAAACTAAATCTTAATGCCACAATTAGGCTATGTGCTAAAATATCACGTTGTAAATTCTCTGTGTATAGTAGTATTGCTCTGCCACAATTAGGCTATGTGCTAAAATATTCTGTGTATAGTAGTATTGCTTTAAGGTGTATGTTATTTTTGACCAATTTTTAGTTCATGCATTATTTATTGTTTTTAATATTTTGACATACATATCCACTATAAGTATTACTATTATCAGAAATATGAATAATTTTCTATAGAGATATATCTGTTTACTTCAGTTTGGTTATGTACTATTGTAATATTGTTCTGCATTATTACAATTGTATTCATATTAGGGTCATTAGAAACTAACAAAAAAGTATTACTGAGCCTAATATTATTACAAGACACATATGCAAGTTCCTTATAACCAATAATAATAATGTCCAGTTTTATGTGTTTAGCCTTCATTAAGTCCTGGTTTAGTTCTAGTTAGTCTAGTCTTCCCTCAGTCCTTGTTGAGACTGGCACTTTTGCTTTGTCCCAGTCGTCTGCACAACTCTACTCTTTACACAAATTTCCTGCTTCTAACATATCAACTATATCCCACTGTCCCACCCACCAGCAGGTGCGAAATCCAACGCACCTTTAGTGACGTCATTACGCCCACATTGGCAAGGTGGGGTCCCAACTTTAGAAGTGGCACATGCGTTTGGAGAGAGTGAGTGTGCAAGGCCATTCTTTAAAACTATGTATGGTGCAGTGACATGAACGTTATGTTATCAAGGGAATCAAGGAATACTATAGTGGCTAATGTTTTGTGCAGCTACAATGAAGATTTTGTAAATAAGTGTTTGAAATTTTGTGAAAAATACAGTGTTGACATTGGCAGTTAACCTAAGGGATGTGGTTTGGGCATTTGGGAAGTTAGTGTAATTTTATCATTTGCGGTTATACAGACTGTTACCCCAGCAGTTTTATTGTGTAGGTATTTATTATTAAATTAACAACTTACTAATGATATTATGATATACGATTTATTATTTTTTTAAAAGTAATTTGCACTTTCAGTCTTCTTTTCAATCTTTGTAAACATTGAGTATACTGAATATATTTCAGTATACAGTTTGACCAATGTTACTGTAGTGATAATAACCTCGACCACTAGGCTGTTAATGTTTTTTTTCCAATTTACTTTTACTGAATTTTATACATTTACATTTCTAGAAGCAATTTAAAGTCACAGTAGGCCTATGCCAATTTACAGCCAAAAATAGACTAAAATAAAAGCATATTTTTAAAATTTTGGTTGTGTTTACTTAACGCTTATTTGGCCTGAGGGAAGGCCTCCTCCTGCTTGTCAACAGAGAAATATTGTCCCTTTGGCTATAATATTCCACAGTATGACATGAAACAAAAAAAGAAGTATGGTTTGAACTTTCTATTTCCATGGAATCATGCAGCAAAGTTACATACTATACCTATATATTAATGTATAGAACTTATTTTTGGCCGTATTTTCAGTATTTTCTTTCTAGTGTAGAAGTGACACTAAATCTAACTTTAATTTTCACAACTAGTAAGTATATCCACGCATCAGTTTTCTACTTCATTTCAAATATTGTCCATCGAACCCTGAATCTCCATTGTGCTGTATGAAGGCAGTGTTTGTGCGAGTGACTTCCCCTGTGTCGCTCCTCCGGCCCCGGCACAGGCTCTATTCTGGGCGAGCCGATCCCACCGCCCACACACCGAGCCTGGGTGGAGACAGGCATGTGCTGCCGCTGTTGCTCGGGAGCTCCCAGCCACTCCTGACACAGAGGAGAGAAAAAGAGGGAGAGAACGCCCCCGCACTGCCCCGGAACACTGCACAGATCTGGGCTTAACCGCCACTCCAGAGGGGGGGGGGTCAAGTGACAGACAGGGACGAGATTTCAAATGTGTTATTATTGTGAATAAAAAAGTCAAATATACTACAGTGAGTGGTAGTTGGGGTAGTAGTAGTTAAAATTATATCAGTGGTAGTGGCAGCATGGCAGTTGTACTTTGTAGTAGCATTTGTAATAGTAGAAAAAGTCATCTCAGTACTAGTAAATGTGGAAGTACAGGTGCTAGAACATAGGACATTTTTAGTAATGGTTGTCAAAAGTATTCAAAAAACAGATACTAATAGATACTAAAACCTGTATTGAAACTAGATACTCATTTGAGCAAGTGCTGATACTAAACAAGATCTTGAGTTGTATCAGAGAACAAGTTTAAGAGCACATAGACTAGTATTTTAGTGATAACCGAAGTACTGATAGTTGTAGTAATAGTAGTGCGTGATAGAAAAGAGTAGCCGAAGCAAATGTAGTTGTAGTAGCGGTGTTCATGATATAAAATGATATATAAACCATCCCTCTGTTAGTGCCCATGTGGTTCTCAGTGTGAAACGTGGGTCAAAGGTCGCGGGAACATCTGACCAGTCTGAAGGACAGAGCTAGTCATAGAGAGCAGTTTATTTCGTGGTTATTATAGCAGGCTAAATATGTGCAAGCACCAAAATACCCCAACTCCATCTGTCTGTTGTCTGGTCGCTTCCAAGTCTATTGTCAATTGAAATAACAAAGGGGATGCCAATACCCAGTTTTCCTTCCAATTGTGAAAATTATTAATACAGTGTAATACTATTCTGTGCAGTCGGACTTAGTGCAGGAAAAGCCTCATTTGTTAGGCCATAATTCTACATCCATAATAGACTTAAGTGCTTAATGTGACAAGACAACATATAAATCATTTTTACAATTCTAATCAAGCTATAGCCAGGAAACAACGCTAACCTGAATGGGTACAAGTTTTGACAGATCACCAAATGGCACGCCGCCCTACTTCCCTTGGTTTGTTTACTACTGTTACCTATTATGGAGCAGATAGTTTGATAAAATGTCCTCCTTAAGTTAAGATATGTAAGATATGTACATATATGCTTATATGTAGTCTTCTTCAGTTGTCTGTCTATAGCTATCATGTTGTCCTCCTCAGGTGTAGCTAACATGTTATTCTCCTCAGGTGTAGCTAACATGTTATTCTCCTCAGGTGTGGTAAACATGTCATTCTACTCAGGTGTGGTTAACATGTGATCTTCCTCAGGTGTGGTTAACATGTTATTCTCCTAAGATGTAGGTAACATGTGATCTTCCTCAGGTGTAGCTAACATGTTGTCCTCTTCAGGTGTAGCTAACATGTTATTCTCCTCAGGTGTGGTTAGCATGTGATCTTGCTCAGGTGTAGCTAGCATGTTATTCTCCTCAGGTGTGGTTAACATGTTATTCTCCTCAGGTGTGGTTAACATGTTATTCTCCTCAGGTATGGCGGCGGTGTTGCCCCGGACACTGGGGGAGCTGCAGCTCTACCGGATCCTGCAGAGGGCCAACCTGCTGTACTACTATGAGGCCTTCATCCAGCAGGGCGGCGACGACGTGCAGCAGCTGTGTGAGGCTGGTGAGGAGGAGTTCTTGGAGATCATGGCTCTTGTTGGCATGGCCAGTAAACCTCTGCACGTGCGCCGGCTACAGAAGGCCCTGAGGGACTGGGTCACTAACCCCGCGGTGTTCAACCAGCCGCTCACCTCTCTGCCCGTGTGCAGTATCCCAGTGTACAAGCTCCCAGAGGGCTCCCCCAGCCTGCTCCCCGGTCAGGACCGCCCCGGGAGTGCCAAGATGCCCAAATCCCTGCCCGGCACCGATCCCGGGAAGCTGGAGGTAACCCGGGAGAAGGTGTCCGCCTCTCCCCTGCAAGGCGGCAGTGAGGCGCGCTTTTGGTCGGGCCACAGTAATGACAGTGAACACAGCCTGTCCCCGTCTGACCTGGGCTCCCCGTCCTCACCCAGGGAGGGGCTGGAGGCTCTGGACGCCGCCGCCGTGCAGTCGGTGCTGGAGTGTGTGGAGAGGATGGCCCCTGGACTGCCCAAAAGTGACATTAGTGAGGTCAAAGAGCAGCTCAAGACCAACAAGAAACTAGCCAAGATGATCGGACACATCTTCGACATGAATGAGGAGGACCCACGCAGAGAGGAGGAGATACGCAAATACAGCGCCATCTACGGGCGGTTCGACTCAAAGAGGAGAGACGGGAAGCACCTGACACTTCACGAGGTAAGCAGAAAGCCACTTGATTATGACTTCATTTCCTTTCCTGTGCCCATATACCTCTGGATTCGCTCTGATCATTTTAGAATAGCCTTCATCACAATGTATCTTTAGTGAATAATGATGCCAGCAGCTAAATCACAGTCTTATTTTAATCTTGTGCTTCTTCAGTGATATTGTCACGACGAATAGAGCTGTATGCCTTGTTGTTGTGTGCAGCTGACAGTGAATGAGGCAGCGGCCCAGCTCTGTATGAGGGACATGGCTCTGCTGACGCGCCGGGACGAACTGTTTGGACTGGCCCGACAGATCTCCAGAGAGGTCACCTACAAGTACACCTACCGCACCAGCAAGTAAGACAGGATAATAGGTTGTCCAGTGAATAATTTGGGGCTTATATACCAGCAATGGAGAGGCTGAGGAGGCATGTCTGTGTATTTAAAAAAAAAAGTGGGCATGGTGACTTTTTGTTTCACTTTGACAAACACAAACTTTTTCTCGCGCTTATGTGCAGATCTCGATGTGGGGACAGAGATGAACCCTCCCCGAAAAGAATCAAAACTGAGGAAAACTTCTTCGACCTCCAGGAGGCTCTGCAGGCGATCCACATGAGGCAGGAGATGCTGAGGGAGCAGTTAGCCTGTGCCAAGTCCAAAGGAGAAGAAACCGTGGGGCGCAATTTACAGGTAACACACAAGATACAGTTAAAGATACGGTCAAATGTGCACTTTTGAGTTACAGCTATAGCGGCTTGGAGGGTACATACACTTGTTATATTATGTCATAGCTATGTGTAGTTTTTTTAGAAGTCTATGTAGTCTATTCGCTGTTTTTGGTGAGAGAAATCAACTTAAAAAAGTGTATTGTTTAGATAAAATACAATTGTAATGTCTTGAGATTCAGCTTCTGCATGTAAACCCTTTAATACTCTTTAATATAAGCTACTTTACTATTAGAAATGTCCTAAAAGGCAGCAGTTTAATAAAGATAATTATAAAGCTTGTTTGCTGGTGTGTCACTTATGAAAAAGTTAAGTGCTTGCTCACCAATCCCAAAATCTCTCGTGTCCTTCGGCAAGACACTTCACCTATATTACCCTATTTTGTCACAACATGTATTTGGAGCAGGAGTTTGTTGGAACATGAATGATAAATAAATAAATCCCTTTGCTGTAGTCGCCTGTAAATATTTTTTTCCACATTGCTGATAATGTATTGCGCTCACGATTTGTTTAACCCGTGTAGTTCCTAGAAGTATACGTGATGCGAGTGTATTTATTTACATGTACTCTGAGGCCCAGTCTGCTGTCAGCCTCTGTCTTTATTAGTTTCCATGTTCCTCATTAGATCCAGCGTGGGAGGAGGAGGCTTTATGATCAACCATTATACTCAAATGTGTGTGTGTGCGTGTGCGTGCTGGTGCATTCTGGGTAATCTAACACAGACACTGTTGTTGGGTTAGTGTGGCATTGAGTACAGTATGGAAGATCTGGCTCACGGGTTACTTACCGAATAACTAGAGACGCCCTTTATGGGATGTCTGTAATTACCGTGACAGATTGTGAATGTCATGATGCCAGTAAAACCCTTTTTCTGGATTTACCATATTAAAAAAACTAAGCTGTAGTAAACATACTAGGTGACTTTTTGGTTGGGGGTCCTTCACCTGCTTGTTTCTATGGATATGCCATTGCTCTGCCTCAAATGTTCCACAGTATGACATTACACAGCTCACAGATGGTTTTATAGCTCAAAAATACCTAGAAAAACAGGCATTATGACCATGAGTGGGGTCGCCTCTCCACAGAACTGACCTGTAACTTGGTCTAATTTAGTCTCCATGAAGATAGAAAGGTTTAATGCTATACTGTGAAACATTCCACTTGATGGACACTCTACAATGCACTTTCAACAGTAGTAGTATCTATAATGAGTCATAGATGTATTATTTACAAATGTTAAAGATGCACTGCGTAACTTTTTTGGTAGAAGGTCTTCTATCTGTGTGCCTTTGTGGCGATGTAATTGTCTAAAAGCATAAAACTAAACTGTGGAAATAAGCAGATGATGCCTTCAGGCTAAGTTACAGGTGAGATCTGTGGAGACGCAACTCTGCTCAAGACTCTTTTAAGCAATAAAAACACTGTAATAAAATAAAAACAAGATAAATAGATGTAATGCCATATTGTAAAACATTTCAAAGCACTTAAGACAAGCAGAAAACTGACATAGTGCACCTTAAATGTAATAGAAAAAGATGCACTTGTGAGTGTACATTATATTCTTGAGCAAATAAAACTATTAGTATAGTATATTTAGTATAGTAGATTAAGCTTTAAAAAAAAAAAGTATTTTCTAGATTGGTAATTTGGTGAGTAATTCTACGTCCTGGTTGGACACGAGCAGCAGATATGACTAAGCAGACTTTGGTTACCTAGCAACCATAATGTTAACAAGGGTCAAAACCTAAAATGACACAACAGTTATGATTTGACAAATAAAAATAAATGCAAGCACGTCTATTTCAATGATTCAAAACTGCCAGAAAAATTTCGTCCTAGTGGGCAAATTGTTTCTGCATTTTTTGGAATTAATTGCATAGATAGAATGATTTTGACTTAGAATCAGCATTACTCTCCACCAGAAAGTTACACAGTGCACCTTTAACAACTGTAATTATGCTGAACATTTGCCTCAAGTGGTATCCATAATTTGAAAAATATATTAATCTATCAAAGCCACTTGAAGTTCCCCATGCGTTATGTCTTATACCTACATTACTGTTGTGTGTCTTGCCAGATGCAGTTGGAGCGTTTGTTAGCCCGGCAGATGGAGATTCTGCAGGATGCGGCGGTGCAGGAGAGACTGCAGGCTCTGGACTGGAGGATCCCCCCCGCGGCCCTAAAGTACCTCACAGCCCCCCCCGCCGCCCTCAAGTACCTGAGCGACCCCCACCACAGCAGCAGCAACGGGGCGGCGGCCGACCCCATCAGGGAGCACCAGGGTAAGGCTCAACTGCTGTAACATACAGCTAATAATGTCAGAAAAGGATGTGTCTCAATGTGTGCAAAAGGTTAATTCACAAAAGCACAAGGTAAAAAATTATCCAAATGCACTAAGTAACTACAGAACAGCTTTATAAAAAATAACTTTAATATTTTGAGACGTTTTGGGCTAACATTGGCCAGTAAATTGTCTTATTACACCAATTTATTGACTAAAATGGAGTAAGAAATGAACAGATATCTTGGAAACCTTTATCGATCCACCAAAATTTTCAATATTGCCGCTGATATCTGATACCAGTATTGTATCTGTGCATCCCTAAAAATTACAATTAGTGATATTGACAAAAATATTTCTATATTTTGGGAGGATTCTCATGATAACAAGGGTCAGACTATATTTTTGAAACAAGCAAGATGATTTCAGCCCATAAAACAGCATAAAACAGTATCTTTTATTGAGAGAACTATAAAAATTAACCAATATTAAACCAGATTTAACACATTTAGCCATATTTTTTAATCAAAGTCAATTTCATGCAGTGAACAACTAATCAGTTAATCAAAGAAAATTATCAAAAATTATCATTAGCTGCAGCCCCTTGTGCACAGACATCATTAAATACCCTTTTTTGGGAAGATTACTCTACAAGTTTCTGTTCTTCCAGCCTTTTTACTTCTTTTGACAGTGTTGAAAACGTGAATAAAATCTTACCCATAAAGCTATAGATCGTATGGGAAAGTAATATACAGTTTAAAGTCTGATATCTTGCATAGCGCACGTTGAAAGAGCATTGGTTTTACACTGGTGACAGAAAATGAGATTGCAGTATGAGAGGATTCAGTGGGAGGAGAGAGAGGGCGGGCTCCTGTGGGCCACTGGCTGCAGGTAAACACCGTGGGCGGGATAATTACAGGTGCATTGTGGGATTTGTGGGCGCCGAGGATAATGAGCTGCTGGAGGGGTGCACGTGGGAGGGAGGGGTAACAAGGCTCAGACGCGACCAAGAGACGGATGACACTCCTCACGTAGTTTATTTTATCTGGAAGTGCGGACATGTTAGCGTCGGTAATTCATATTTAGTAACTTAAGATAAACATAGTCTGGAGGAAAACATATTCAAACAGGAAATGCGCCATCTGCTGGTCACAGTGGGAGTGTGGAGTATAAGTTCAACTCAAAACTGCAGCTGCTACCGTCAAACTTAGACTGTTTGAGCTTTATTTAAGAGCTCAAACCATCAGATTAGCATAATGACATGATAATGCAGAAGTGTTTGACCTCAGCTGAGCAGCGTAGTGACACATGGGTCCAATAGTAGTATGTGTGATAGGAACAGTTATAAAAGAAGTGCATGATTCCAAGATATAAGACAAAGTGCAGTGATATTCCTGCAGCTGCTTTGTTTGTTAATTAAGCTGTAAATTGCCTGTGTCCAATTTTTGCCATGTATTTGAGCTAAATTTGACTTATCCCTGCATATATCTGCTCATGTATTTGAGCTAAATTTGACTTATCCCTGTACAGAGAAGTCGCTGTCTGCATCTCATTATAGTGTTTTTTTGTCCGACTATCAGAAAGTGTGTGGTTAGCATGCTAGCTGTTATTGAAAAGAGCTTACAAATTCATCATGGTGAATAATTAGGATGCTTGAAATGCATTAGATGAGACAGAACTTGTGTTTTTTCACATTTTAAGACAGAAAATCAGGTATTGACCCTTTAATTGTTCATATTAGTTATTCTTTTATTGTAATGTGTTAGATTTTTTTATTGTTTTATGTAACTTTAGCCTGTTTTAATAACTTATGTATTTTTTTTCACATTTTAAGACAGAAAATCAGGTACTGAGCCTTTAATTGTTCATATTAGTTATTCTTTTATTGTAATGTGTTAGTTTTTTTATTGTTTTATGTAACTTTAGCCTGTTTTAATAACTTATGTATTTTTTTTTTCACATTTTAAGACAGAAAATCAGGTACTGAACCTTTAATTGTTCATATGTGTTATTCTTTTATTGTAATGTGTTAGATTTTTTTATTGTTTTATGTAACTTTAGCCTGTTTTAATACCTTATGTATGGAACCAAATGAAAATGAAACCAAATAGACGGTATAACGGTGTTTTTTTTGTTTGTTTTTGGTGCAGATGAGCGTCCCATGAACCTGCGCGTGGTCAGTCAGAGCATGGCGGAGGGGGAGCTGCCTCTGGGGAAGCAGCTCGCCAACGAACTGAAGCGCCACCACAACCACAACAACAACAACAACAATACCAACAGTAACACCAACAGTAACAGTCACAGCACAGAGGAGGCCAAGGCTCCAGCAGCAGGTGGGTGGGCTCTCACAGGGACCAGAGAAAATGGGCTTTCTTTCTATGCAGTATACTCGCGGACTGCAGTGGATTTTAGACAGATCAAGCCAAGTATAACCTAGGAATTTGATCTTCCGAGCTCCAAAGATGCAAAACCAGTCTACCAGAGGATTAATTCAGGTCTTAGGATTAAATCATATCCAATTTGACTTACTTTTTACTAAAATTCTAAGCAAAATGCAAAAAAAAAAGAAACACTTGAACAGCAGCAGCTTCTTGTGTAACACCTCCACCTTGGGCACCACAGAAAACACAGTTAAAACTAGTCTTAGTATACATTTTAAGTATTTTTCCTGACAAACAAGTGCCAGAACAGAAATTGTGCAAGAATCAGTGTAGCGGTGGGTAATATGGTAAAAAAAAACAAACACGATTCACATAAACTTATTATTAACATTAACGTATTTTTCTATTAACTTGTAAAATATAAATAGTTATTTGTGTGTTGTTTAAGTTCACACTTCACACTTGGTTAAATCCAGCTGTCACTCCCTCAGATATATACAAAGGTTAAACAATTGGAGAAGTGGGAGGGGAAAAGTATTTTAAAGAGGATAGAGCTGCATCAGTCACAGAATTGTTGAATCGTGTTATGACAGTATGACCTAAATGCATGTTGTCACAAAAATAAGATCGTAATTAAATATTTAGCAGCTTATAGCCAATTTAAAATGTAATGCCATAATATGCTGACCCATATATAGACACGTTTCATTTGACCATGATGGAAAATATATAATTTATAACTTTATGCCTGTCATTTTCAATCCAATCCAATCCAATCCA
>KN497367.1:80146-99453 GCA_000787155.1 Scartelaos histophorus | reverse complement strand
ATCCGTCCAGTGCTTCTCATTGTTTTCTTTTATAAGAATAGGCCTATTTTTGAATGAATATGAATGTTGTTTATCGTCACCTTCCTAAAATAATCGCCTAAGTCACTTTTTACTTTTTACTTTCAATTTCAATTTCAATTTTGGGGGGAGTTTTTTGTGTTTCCTGAAAAACCTGAAAAAATGACTTGTGCGATTATTTTAGGAAGGTGTCGTTATATATAAAGCTGATATCAAAGGGTGTAGTACTCTCTTACACTATGAATATAATGTGATAAAGCCATAAGGTTTCTGACCATATTCTGTTATCATTCTTCACAGTATGGCTTCAATATGGTGATGTCCCATGCACATGCAGTCAATGAAATAGCTCTGAGCCTGAACAACAAGAACTCGAGGTAGGAGCTGCTGAGGCCCCTCTTCTTATAGACACTGAGGCTGAGTCAAACAATGAGTGAAGCCTGCAGCCAGTTCATATGATATGTTTTTCATTCTCCATGGGGCTTGCTCTGACTCAGGATCAGAAGCGGTTGTGTAGGACTGTTAAAAGGACTGTTTAGTAAAGAGAGATTAGTGATAAACCACAGGCACTGATCACTTCATAATGAATAAGTAGAGTAAAAAGAATAAACAGTTTTTAATGACCAAACTCCTACACCACTCATTGCTGTTTCTTCAATTCAGTGATGGTCTTCAGTTTAGAAGTGAGTTATTCATGCACATTTCTCTAATATTTTCATCGGGAATCACTTTTGACCAAATGCTATTTCCCAGTTACCATTTTAAACAATTAAATTATTTTTATTATCTTATTGATGATTCTTTTTCTTTTAGAACAAAAGCTCTAGTCCTTGAGCTGTTGGCTGCTGTGTGTCTGGTTCGTGGTGGACATGAAATCATTCTTTCGGCATTTGACAACTTTAAAGAGGTGATTAACAAAATTTTCAATTATGCTTCAGTGGTGGAGTAGTAGTAGTAGTAGTAGTAGTAGTAGTGGAGGATTTAAACTGTGCTCGGCTGCAGTTGAAACTTTGTAGTGGTCATTGGGTTCATTAGGACTCCAGATGTGAGCCAACCTTGAACATTGATAAGGATCACTCCCCTAATGGAAACCAGTGAAGGACCAATATCTGCTCACAGTGTCTGCTGACCCTGTCTCAAACAGCGGAACACTATTACCTTCACTTACCTTCACCTGTAGTCCCTGAGACACACAGCTATTTGGTCCAATAGTCAAAATATGGATCTCATTCGTTTAATTGAATTATTGTCAAAATTCTTAGTTTATGGCATGAAAACATTTTTTGTCTCTTGACAACTGGGTATATTATATAATGTATAAACTATAACATAATATTATTACTATTTACATTTTAGGTGTGTAAGGAGAAGCATCGCTTTGAGCGACTGATGGATTATTTTCGTGGAGAAGAGGGAAACATTGACTTCATGGTGGAAATTATTTTTATTTAAAGTTTAAATAAATGACTTTGGGATAAAAGTGAAACTTTAAGTCTGTGTTTGTCTCAGGTCGCCTGTATGCAGTTCATCAACATCGTGGTTCACTCTGTGGAGGACATGAACTTTAGGGTCCATCTGCAATTTGAATTTACCAAATTAGGACTGGATGATTACTTAGAGGTATGAAAGGATCCTCAACATTCTCTTCTAGGGTTATGTATAAATGTAATAAATAATTGCTTGTCCTTTTTTCCCAGAAATGTAAGCATACAGAAAGTGACAAACTCTCAGTGCAGATCCAGGCCTACCTGGATAATGTGTTTGACGTGGGAGGTCTGCTAGAAGATGCAGAGACCAAGAATGCAGCTCTTGAAAAAGTGGAGGAGCTAGAGGAGCACCTGTCCCATGTGAGACCCCACCCATTCAGAGCACCTGCACTGTTTATGGTTTCAGTAATGTAATAGCTGTGCTGCACCTGCTAGCCTACTTACACAGCTGTTTCTAGCCTGCATTTACTATGTTTCACTCTGTTAAAAAAATCTAAACATTCCCCCATTCGCTGGCATCAGTTGTATACATATGGAAATATGTAACAATGTTTACATTGTTCCTATTTATTCTTATTCTTTCTGGGAGTTGCCCTCGTATCCCACGCTGCTTTGCATAGAACTTCTCCACATGAAGAGGTTGTAGGCAGGCCTGACATCATTTGAAGAATTTCAAAACAAACTCCTCTCTCAAGACTCAGGAATGAAAGAGGAGGCGGCTGGAATCCGTGTGAATTCTTTTGAAACATGTATTTAGAATGTATTCAGAATCCCAGTCCATTTCATTCTTATGCTGTGTCATGCTGCTCATCATATCCTATTTCATATTGATGATGCGGTGTATAAGGGAGGGGGAGAGTGGATCTAGGAGAGATGCCCACACTGCAGATCTGTGTGAATACCCATCTCTTTTGTATCTTGTTTACAGGTGACAGAGAAGCTTCTGGAGGTGGAGAATGAGACAATGATGAAGGTAGCTGACCTGGAGAAGGTGCTTATTCTAAAGGATAAGGAACTTCAGGCAGTGCGGGTGAGTTTTATAACTCCAAGAAGAAGCTTTACATTTGTGTAGCTCCAGTCAGGTTCAGGTGTTTTGCTAAATCGCTGTGTTTGTAAATCAGGTCAGTGGGAAACAGGATGTTTCTTTAGCTTTTTCTGTCATTGTCTTTTGCTCTTTATCCCCCCCTGGTGACTGTGCAGGAGACATATGAGTTCACAAACAGCCAGGTCAACACCCTGAGGAGAGTGATCAAGGAGAAGGATGCCGCATTTCAAAGGCACTTCAGTATCGAGAGGCGTCTGCTGGAGTTGGAGCAGCAGGGCACCATCCGCTTGCACAAGAAGCCTGATGGAGACATCTCCATTGAGCCACTGGGAGTGGGACCTGCAGCCATTCCTCTGGGAAACATCGGACAGCTGTCTCTGGGCTCTACTCTGCCCCTCACTGAACCAGGAGGTCCAGACCTGAGTCTACCACCTGCCAGTGAAGCTCCTCCACCACCACCTCCTCCACCACCTCCCCCCCCTCCACTCCCCTCGGCAGCAGGTAAAGACCGTCATGTCATCATGTCTGACACTCTGAAACAGCTACACAGGCCTTTATGCCCTATAATGAGGCCCATTCCTTTTCTTAGTTAACGTGTGTCATGGAGGTGGCAGGTCATGACACGGCTATTTGGCCCAGACAGGAAAAGGAAATAAACAGTTTCCTGTGTGTGCACATGTTAAAAAGCAATGCACAAATTTTCTTCACAACACAAAGCTCTATTCTGGTTGTCTTGTTTTGATCAAGTATATCTGTTTTTCTTCCAGGACCTTGTGCTCCAGTCCCTCCTCCACCACCTCCACCTCTTGCTCCACCTCTGCCTGGAACCTCTCCTTCAGTCATTTTCAGCACTGGTTTATCAGGTAAGGTAAAGTGTAGGAGATGAAAAGCATATGCACTTTTGTTATAACTATTGATAATATATATTTTTCTCAAAGCAATCAAGATAAAGAAACCAATTAAAACAAAGTTCCGCCTCCCTGTGTTTAACTGGACTGCCCTGAAGCCCAATCAAATAAATGGCACAGTCTTCAATGAGATTGATGACGAACGTGTGCTTGAGGTAAATTACAAACTATTTCCTTTCATAAACTCATAACAGGATCGTATGATGTGCTGTTATTCTGTTTAGGAGCTCGACCTGGAGAGGTTTGAGGAGCTGTTCAAAACAAGAGCTCAGGGTCCTGTTGTGGATCTTTCCTGTACAAAGAGTAAGGTAGCCCAGAAGGCCCAAAACAAAATCACACTACTGGATGCAAACCGTTCCAAAAACCTGGCCATCACATTACGAAAGGCCAACAAGACGACTGAGGAGATTTGTAAAGCAATAGAGAAGTATGTATTTATTAAGCACGCATAAGAGCTTTTATATTCTGCTCCTAACGTTCATTTTGTCTGTCCAGATTTGACCTTAAGGCCCTACCCGTGGACTTTGTGGAGTGCTTAATGCGCTTCCTACCCACCGAGGCAGAGGTCAAAGTGCTGCGGCAGTATGAACGTGAGCGACGGCCACTCGACCAGCTAGCGGATGAAGACCGATTCATGCTTTTGTTCAGCAAGATCGAGAGACTCACGCAGAGAATGAATATAATCACGTTTGTAGGGAACTTTGCAGATAATGTCAACATGCTTACACCACAGTTGAACGCCATCATCGCTGCTTCAGGCTCAGTAAAATCAGCCCCTAAATTGAAAAGAATGCTTGAGGTATGAGTTGCATTAATTTGGTATTTTCTTTGTAATTATTCTTTCTGCATATTATACTACATGATTATTTACAACAGATAATCCTTGCCTTGGGAAATTACATGAACAGCAGCAAACGAGGGAGTGTTTATGGTTTCAAATTGCAAAGTCTAGATCTGGTGAGTTTCAACGAAGAACAAAAGTTGTTTATCTGCGCGTGGCTTTCACTAACATGGGATGGAATTTCACTCTTCTTTCATAGCTGCTGGACACTAAGTCTACAGATAGAAAAATGACATTGCTACACTACATAGCGCTCATCGTAAAAGAAAAGTATCCAGAGCTGGCCAATTTCTACAATGAACTGCACTTTGTTGATAAAGCAGCGGCAGGTAAGATTTGACATACAAAAAAAGAAAAGAAAAAAATGTTTTCACCGTGCAATGGTTGTGACTTTTAGTATTCCTGCCTTTGCTTCTGTAGTTTCCTTGGAGAATGTTCTGCTTGATGTGCGGGAGTTAGGAAAAGGCATGGATCTGATCAGGAGAGAGTGTAGTCTCCATGATCACTCTGTCCTCAAAGGATTTCTCCAGGCCAGTGACACACAGCTGGACAAGTTACAGAGAGATGCAAAGACGGCCGAGGTATTTAAAGGGCCCATATTACACTATTTTATGATCTATGTGAACATTTCCTCATCACAAACATATCTGGAGTTGTGTTTTGTTTTATTTACACATGTTTAACGCACAAATCCTGCATATTTAGACTGAGAGCTTCTCTCAAACAGAAAACACTCGTATGGTAATACAGGAAGTGCTCCACTGTGTTCCACGAGAATAATTTGTATAACCTCCGTCCTGGATTTGCCAGATTCAATTAAACAAAAGTTAAAAAGTAGCTGTTAACTACACACCTGAAAACTACTGCTTCAAGACATCATGTCAAACAGAGCATTTTGAACTTTAGAGATGTAGACAGACTAATAAAAGTTTACGGAAACATTTGTGAAAGAAACAAAACTCCACTCCAAGTATGTTTTCTAGGATGTAACACCTTTATAACATGTCACTGTAGTCAGGCTCATGTAATGTCTTTAAAGTGACACTTCACACGTGAATATAAAAACCCAACCTCATCTGTGCTCCCATAATCTGTAGCAATTTTTGAATTGACAGTATTTACAAACTGCCTTCCACCCTGGTCTTGTCTTCTGCTCCATTCTAGGAAGCCTTCAACAATGTGGTAAACTACTTTGGAGAGAGTGCCAAGACGACTCCACCCTCTGTGTTTTTCCCTGTGTTTGTACGGTTTATCAAAGCGTACAAGGTAAGGACTCCCTGATCAACCTCATTTATAGTTTAAACTTTACACTTCAGTTGTTTTGGTAGTCCTTGTTGTTTTAATTTGAATGTGTCATTTGAAACACAGTAGGGCAAAGCAGGACGTGGTCATAGTCAGCGGCCAAATAACAGGAAGGGCCAGCTGTTTCTGACGGTGGAGCAGCTGTGGTGTTTAGACTGGTCTCTGCCCCAGTCCTGCCTCCACCCTGCCCTGACACACTGCACATTTCCTTAGATTGTTCTCAGTCAGGATTTATGAGACCTGCTCAAGTCAATGTCCATGGCACAGATTTCTTAGAATAATTTAATCTACAATAGGAATAATGACAATGAAAATGTGTCTAGAGATACCGTTATGTCTTCAGTGTATTTTTCGTCTTATTTCTCCTGTCTTAATCAATGAAACGTACCCCTTTAACTTGGGTATATTGCTGACAGGCTGTCTTAACCTTTCTCTATAGGATGCAGTGGAGGAGAACGAACAGAGAAAAAAGCAGGAACAAGCCATGCGGGAAAAGTTACTTGCTCAGGAGGCTAAAGAGCAAGACCCTAAGGTATAACAAATCACACAAACACTAGTGGCTTGAAATATCTCAGAGGTTTGCCGTGAGTCATTGTGGTGCCCTCTGCTGGTGCAGGTCCAGGCTCAGAAGAAGCGGCATCAGCAGCAGGAGCTGATCGCAGAGCTGCGCAAGCGCCAGGCAAAAGACCACCGGCCTGTTTATGAGGGGAAAGATGGCACTATAGAGGACATCATCACAGGTGGGACAAGCAGGAGCCTTAACAGGCCTTTTGTGGCCAGCAAGAGTCCATCACGGCGCAGATCCAAGATGACTGTAGTTATTCACTGCTCTGCTCCGCTGCAGTGCACCTTGTGCTATGTGGTCCAGACACCAGCACATCTGGAGCACAGCATTCATTAGTTATTCCATGACGATCCGTCTACAACCTCAGCTGCAATGTACAGCCAGTTAAGCACCAAATAGCCACTATACTGTATATACTGCAGCAAATACAATGTAGGCTTTACTACACAAGGACCTCTAGATCTTCTACTATTGTTTTTAAATACTGTAGTGCAATATGTCTAGAATTTTGCATAAAGGAGAGCAATGAACTTACACTCCATCCATTCAAAGGCAAGTTTAGTATCTGATAAGATATCTAGTTTTAGCGGTAATAAATGGTATAAGAGTAAAAAACAGGATCACACGTTATGAAGGTGGACCATAAATCCTAAATGCATTGTCGTAGATATGACCTGTTCTCTCTCCTCCGCCCTCCTCCCCCAGTACTGAAGAGCGTGCCCTTCACAGCCCGCACTGCTAAACGCGGCTCACGGTTCTTCTGTGAAGCCAACCTCTGTGACGACGGCAACTGCTAGCCCTGTCCCCTATGCCAAGGTTGTCCAGAACCAGTATGCCTCCTGCCCCCTGTGCATGCCGCATGATACCCTTAGAACATCAACCACTTCTTGTATCTTCTGTCTACTAACGTGGGCTGCCATTGGTTATTTGTGTCACTTCTGTTCACTCCTATGTTTATTATAGGAGACAGCCAAACGTCTTTCAATCATAGCATATGACTTTAGAAACAATGTGCTTATATTAAAATATGAATATAAGTGAGGTAAAGTCATTTGAAGTAATTCATTTAAATGATCAAAGAGGTTTGGCTTTATTATGGTGACCACTGCCTTTGAGACTAACATGTATGGTGTTGGTGTTTCCCACTAATAATTCACTCTTCTTTATTCATCCACCACTCTTTGTTCCATTCCTCCAGCTCAAAAGAAGATAAATGACAGTATTTTCCACTCCTAAGAGAGGGTAAGAAAGGTAGTAGCTTTGGCTGAACACCGGCCTCCTGCTTGGCCTTCCAGCTGTTGTCTGCTGCTACAGTTGTCAGCTTCAGCTACTGCTTTGAATGCAAAAGAAAAAAAGAACAGCAACATATTTTACAATACAATAAACAAAAACAGCATTTTAAAATGTACATCTAATTTATGGTCTTTGTCATTATAAACTTGTATTTAAGAATTTACAGATAATGTAATTAAAACCACATTAATATATTCATATTGCATTGTATTACAAAAATTGCTTAATGTTTTAATGCATTTGCTGTTCACCATCATCATCCCCGTAGCATATATGTTGCATGTTGTCCAGTGTCTACCTGTTATCCATGTGGTGTATGTCCTAAATGTAATAACACAGCATTTTGGTCAACAGGCTTTAAGGTAATATTCAGACCAATTATGACACTAAAGCCTGTTTACCAAACTTCTGTGCTAGTACTAATTATGCCATTTTACTTTGTTATGGATTAGCATTCCCAAAACCACTGACTGATGTTGTTATGGGAATGTTATAACATGTATAATCATCAAGTTTACTAGTCGACTTGCAACTAAAAAGATGCAGATAATACATTGCAATTTTATTTTTCAGATGTTGTAATTTACCTTTTAATGCTGGTTTTCTAACATGTGTGTCCCCCTGTCTCCCTGCACACTCACAGATCTCCGAAGCCAGCCCTTCCTGCGAGCTGACGCACTGATCCGGAATGGTTGGAAGAGACCTTAAAATGCCTTAAAGATACTTATACCACCTGCCCTGCCTTATCCTGCCCATAACCTCCTTCCTCCCTGTGCTTTCTGGTGGTCCATATGCAACACAAGGCTACAGATCACAGGACACCACAAAGGCCTTGTTCTGCTGGGTAATTTATTTATTTATGGAGGCCCTTCTAAGCCACTTTAAGGAAAGAGGAATCTTTGCAGAGACACAATAGTCTTTCTCGTCCCCCATGAACTAACCATTTTAAAAACTGACCTGGCTGTGGGATCACACAGCAGAAAAAGTGCTCTCTTGCATCCAAGATTTTGGAATTTACTAAAATATGCAGTATGCAGCGGGACAAAACAAGGGAGGATGCCAACTCTGCTGCTAGGACGTTCGTTAAAATGTTCAAATGTTGACAGTGCTTTGTAACATTTTGACACATTCAATTCAATCAGTTACATTGTATTTTACAGATGTTTAAACATGCTAGCAAAGCCAAAATACAGTATATCAAATGTCATATGTTTTGTGTCAAAAGTGCCTTTTAGTGTAAACAGTGTTACGTCATGCAAGTCAGCCATAATCTTTTGTCAATAGTTATATTTTTATTGCCTTATACATTTTTGTCTTAATGTACTTAAAATATGCAAAGATCGAAAACCCAAATGTAAGCTTTTCAAAGGCACGTCATTTTAAATATGTGATTTGCAGCTCAAAATGACATGGCTCTGTGCTGTGTTCACATGTTCAATGCTTTTTCTTTTTTACTTTGACAACACTTTCTGTCACGCATCACAGTGACATTTGGAGAGTGACAAATGAAGAAAACATGGACTGCTTGTTCTCGCTCAGATGTTGCTGAATTACACAGTAGGTCTGGTGGTGGATGAAGGATGTTTAGCTCGACTTTCTTTTATCTCAACTTTTTTATGTGGCAATAATCTACGCTGTGTGTCCAGAGACACAAAGGGACCTGCAAAACACTATTGGGTTTAGCATAACTGAGACACTATTGTTTCGATGGACATTGTTATGAATGTACATTCCAATCATTTTATTTTAAACAGACTATATTGACCATCAAGATGACACTTTGTTTTAAAAATAAATATTGTAACAAAAAGTTTTATTTCTGTGTAATTTTAGATGGAACAACATTTAGACAAGTAATTGTCTAAATGGCAAAAGGCTAAAAGGCTTTTATTTTGCACTTTTGGATAGTTGAGTTAATGTCAAGTTTGCAAGAATTTCAGCAGGTTTTAATACCGTGTCCTTGCCCAAGAACTTCTTAAAATGACGGACAGAACCACCACTTTTCTACTATAAAAATCCATTTAATTTCTTATATCAAAACAAAATGTAATCATTGCAAAACAGTTATGACCACAAACATCCATGTGGATTTTGCCATCAAATAAAACCTCAAACAAAAAGTGATCTTTTAGTTTCCATGTTGTGGTGAAAATGAACAATGTAAAACTTTAAAAATAAAAGGATCAATACTGTGAAGAGCAAAGAAAGTCTGTTGGCTAAAATAGCTGTGTGCACCATGCAGAGCATTGTCCGGTATGGCTGATAAAACCCAGGGTAAAAGCATGGTGCCACACAAAGCGACACTTTAGAAATGAAGTCCAGGCTGACAGACAGATGTTAGCATTAGCAGCAAGGCAAGGAATTACAAAGGAATACTATCAGGAAGCTGATCAGTGCTCTTCCTTGGAATGCTTAGCAACGAGCTTTAACCTAAATTACATGTACATGTAATTACATACAATTAAAAACAATAGTTTAATCTCCCACACATAAAGGTACCATCAAACGGCCTTTCCTGAAAGTAGATACAATCAAAGATAACAACCAAAGGTAAATGCAACCATCCTCTGCTAGTTTATTTGTCACAAATTGCATTTCAGTGATAACCGGAAATTCACAGAAGCTCGTTTGACTCCCAGCCCAGAGCTGCTCTGAGGGGAGTGTCCTGCTGTAGGCGAATCCAAGGCCACAGAGCCACCCCAGACTTGAACCTGGAATGTGACTTTAATACAATCATATTCATCCAATACACACACACTGCCACGGACGCACTCATCTCCTAATGTCAATTACACAATGGCTAAAATAAACCGATAAAAGTACAGACTGCTATTGTTACTGACTGTTGTATTCCTGGGTATATTCTCAAGACACTTTGTTAATAGGTTCATATATATATGCAAATATATATAACTTTAGTCTGTGCAAGAAGGTAAAAGACAATCACTTGGATGTAGTTCTTTGAGACAATCAAACAGACAGGTCTGATGCTGCTCCTCCTGCACATGTGCAGTAACCTCCTCTCCTGCGCCCCCCTGTGTCAGACTTTCAGCAGCAACATACAAATACACATGTAAACGAGCCACACCAGCATCCAGGAAGCATTCATGTGAGCAGTTTTCCTCTTCAACACAACAACTTGGCAATGTTATCAAGAATGGAACAATATTCTTTTCCCTATACAATTAATAAAAAAATAAAAAATAAAAATTGTTCCATTGCCATTGGTATCTCTAACTTTTACATTTGCACAGAGGTAGTGGCTATATGCATGACAGGGGCAGGAGAGCTGTGAGGAGAGGGGTGAATAAAATTTTAAAAGAACTGGATAAATGTCTATAAAACTCCTTTTCATCACCAGATGATTTTCTGTTTTCTCAAAGAACAAAATATAATACTGCCAGTACTTAAAAAAGTAGTCCTTCATTTTATACATTTTGTACAGTGTTCTCGCTTTTTTTGTTGCTTTTCTATTTTCGTGGGTAAAGGCATAAGATGAGAGGGCTTATTGGCTCAACAGTTCATCGGCTGACTAGGGCAGAGTTCACTCCTGGCTGAGCTCTATGCCAGTGGGTCGCTCATGTCGTCGTCCCCCTGGGACAGCAGCTCCTTCTTCTCATCTGTGCTGGCCAGAGAGTTGCGGCTGTTGTGAGCTCCCATGTATAAAGTGGCGTACACTGGGTTTGTAAAGTTGGTCGGCTGTTGATAAGAAAGTGGATTTTTTAAAATCTTTTTTTTGTACAATTTTGATATGACTTTTCATACAAAACTGCTATTGTATCCATACCTTGTCTGGGTCCAGAGCAAAGTCTGAATCCAGAAGTTCTCCTGCATCATCGTCTGGGTCACCCTCATAGATTTTATATGCTGGGTTCCCAATCTCCACATTCATGGCTCCGTTTGTCATTCTGTGGTGCTGGAAACCCTTGGCTCTGTAAACACATACACACACATACAATTACGCACTAAGATAATTGGTTTATTACAGTGGCATTAGAAATATACCAACCAAATTATTTGGAGTTGGTACATCATATTACTATTGTTACACTGCACTGGGCATTTATGTAACAGAGGTCACACAATCAAGACAACATAAATTATGACTGGCTGTCAAATGAACTTTTCTATGAAGGTCATTTGATCAACTTCAATACATTTTTAACTTGCAATGCAGAACTGCGAGCATACTGACAAATTTTATAAATACTATGAAACTTATGTAACAAAGGGAAATGTGGAAATGCAAAAAGGACATAATTAAATTGTTTGAGCACCACCAGCAAAAGTAGTTTATCAAGAACCATCCTGAGATGCTGGGAGGGAAACCCCAATTGGAGTCAAACAGGAAATGACAAGCAACATTCATTTTAAAGCGACTAACAAGAGAGACAAATGGACAGACATCAAGAGCCTGAAGAAAAAGAGGGAGAGGATTGGTGGGTTAAAAGGTGAATTATGTAACCCTATAAAGTTACCGCAAGGACTGAGAACGAGATTTGCCTGGCCATAGAGACCTGGGAGACAGGAAATATATGGTTATCCAAAGAAGATTTAAGGTAGAAAAAACTAGGCACAAAAGATGTGAAGAAGTGGAAAATGGATTTTAAAATGCTTCTTGTAAGATCATTACTCACCCTCGCATTCTTTTTTTGTACCACAAGATGGCACCAACCACCAACAGTGCCAATAGGAGGAGCAGTAGGACTGGGACAACAATTGAGGCAGTGTCTGCAAAAATAGACAATCGTTTAGGCAAAATATTTCTATTTTATAGAAATCCCATTATATGTTCCCATTATATAACTCACTTCCACCACCGGATGATGAGTCTACCGGGGCAGCTGCGATTTCACATCTGTATCCCTCCCAGCCAGCTGGACATCTGAACATAAGATATCCACATTTTCAAAACATGCCATTTCAGAACAGACTGAATTGTTTGATAAATATGGAGGTTTTCTTACTTGCACTGTGGCAGAAGTGAACGTGTGTCAACTGAACATTGACCATTGGAACAGTAGTCCAAACAAGAGTAGCAGCTGGGTTGAGTTCGGCCATTAGGACAGCTAGACAATTCATATTTATACATTAGCTTAAAACTTTGGAATTTGGAATTTAATGCATCTTGGATAAATCTTACAGGCAGGACACTTCTCCATTTGGTGACGTCAGGCATCCGCCCGTTCCACAGAAAATACACTTATTGAGTTCGCATCGGTGTCCAATAAACTGACTGGAGCAGCGGCACAGTTTTGTACCATTTGATGTTTGGAGACAGGTTCCACTGTTCTCACAGAAACCCTCACATTTACCTGGAAAAGAAAGAAATATATTTTATGTTTTTTTACTATAGTTTCCTATGAGAAGTCAGTTAATAAGAAACTATTGCGTAAGTATGGTCAGATTTGGAAAAACAAACAAAATTAAACAAATTCAGCAGTGCCAAGTGTAGCTTACTGTATTGGCACATGTCTCCCAGGTACTCAGGCGGGCAGCTGCAGGTTGGCTGGTTGCCCATATTGACTGTGCAGTTGCCTCCGTTGAGGCAGTAATCCTGACAAGTGTAACGGCTACAAGTGGGTCCTGTGAAACCCTTCTGGCATCTGCAGGTTGGAGCACCTGCAACACAAATTCCATGTGTGAGTATACTTATATTTCTGACTACTATTAAATGCTTCCTTGTATACATCTTGTACACCATCTTTAGAACATGTCCTAAATCCTACTCAACAGGAATGTTTTCAGGCACCTTTCTATTAAAAGTAATAACATCTACAGTGATATCTACTACATAGGGGGATCAAGTGTTCCTATTTACAGATGACAGTCCCACTTTTGAGCCCTGTGTCCCTGTTCCAGCAAACCATTTTGATGCCAATCAACTGTACAGAGGGGCATAAATTGTCATTTGTTCATCTAATATACTGAAAACCATGCTTGAAAATGAAAAAAAAAAAAAAACAACTCAGATTATACACTGATCCACATGTGAGTCGAGAATGGACAATGTAACACTCTTTTCACTCTTATTTATACCAATAATCCAAACCCAGGTGTGTCCCATTTTAAAACTATGAAAATCTGCTCACCCTGTACTAGCTACACACAGAGCCTTTTTTCTACAGCATAGAGTACACTTTGATTTTAATTATTGAACAAATTCTGACCACTGCTCCAAAGGAACACTTCATATGTGCATTACCTTTAGAGCTAATTTGAACCAGTTGCTTGACTATAAAATTATTGTTAAACCCCACAATTAAATGTCTTTAAGAGATAAACTCACCGGTATGAGAGGCAGTGCACGTGCCTCCATTCTTACAGTAATCCCTGCACTGGTTGATCTCACATTGTTCACCGGTGTAGCTGGGCTGGCAGCGACATTTGGCCACCTGTCGGGCGTTCAGAAAGCAGCTACCTCCATTCAAACACTGAATGTCACATGTGCCAGTCGGAGGAGCTGCAAGAATCACATGTGACAATCACTAAATACCTCATATTTAAAAGGTTCAATATGATGCAAAATTGACTCTTTTGAGCTTCAACACTTGTTACAATTCTGTTACCTCCTCAAAAACATACCTGGAGTTAAGTTTTGTTTGATTCATATGTTTGAGTGACCCTTCATTATTACACTGTCTGTGTCTCCAAAGCTGAAAATGCTCTGTTCCACCTTGTGATATCATGAAGCTGTAGCTTTCAGATAATTTTTCCCCTTCATTTCAGTAGAGATTGGCAATTCCAGGTTTGAAATCATCCAAATCATTCTAGTGAAGGTGTATGAAGTTTAGTGCAACACATACTATATTACTTTTATTTTTAAGGCATCACAAGGTGGAACAGTGTTTTCTGTTTGAGAGAATAATTCAGCCTAAATGCTGGGTTTGTGCTTTAAACACATGTGAATGAAACAAAAAAACAAATCCAAGCATGTTTATAGTGAGGAAACAACATTGTAACATAGATCAGAATATAGCGTAATACCAGCCCTTTAAACTCCAGCGTCAAAAAGGACATATATCTGTTTCAGCCAGTGCAGTTATCTACTTACAGAATGGAGACTGGGTGGGACTTGGTCTCTCCACACAGGTGCCGTTGTTGGCAACATAGTTATTAGGGCAAGTACACACTGGTCCACTTGGGCTCAGCAGACACAGCCACTCGCATTTCTTACGGTCACACGGGTTGGTCACTGTAACAGAGACACGAGAAACTTTTTCATGAGAAAAAACTCAAAGCCTTTGTTAGTATACAACTAGGTGGGCTCTTACTTTCTGGCTGCTTGTAACGATGATACAACACTATGTCTGTAGCGTGGTTTATGCCAGTGGTGAGATTCTCCATTGGACCTTTTCCAAATTTGTTGACCCGGAACACAAAGTTATTGACATAGGTCACCCCATAAATATAGTCCTCAAAAATGTCAATGCTGAATGGATGAAGGAGGTCTAAAAACAAAAGGATAATATTGTCAATTTGAAGTATTTTGAAAAGAAAAGAAAAAAGAAATCTTCAAAGAAAAACCAAATCTTTACTGTTTTTAATTCCAGACACAGCAATAACAGGATCTGAGCCATCCAGACGAACACTGCCAATGATGGACAGTTTGGCATCAGCCCAATACAAACGCTCATTGAAGTAATCCACAGCCAAACCTATGACAGAGAGGTTAGATTTGTACAAATACAAATACAAAGTTAAACATTATAAATCATAATCATCATCATCATAAATAAGTACCTGTAGGCCACTGAATGTTCTCATGAACCAAGGTCTGTCTGAGAGTCCCATCCATGGCTGCAGTCTCAATTTTGGGATGGTTACCCCAGTCTGCCCAATACATGGTGCTGAAAGGGAAGTGCATTACATTAAAAACCCACATTTTAAATAAAACATAAAAGCTTTTATCATTTCATATTGTGAGTCTTATACCCTCTCTGTGGATCCACTACGATGGCATAAGGCTCATCGATCATGCCAGAGATAAGAGTTTTGCAGTTCTGGCCTGACATCTGTGCCACTTCAATCACATCTCGTCCAGAATCTGTCCAGTAGATGTTACCAGCCACCCAGTCCACAGCGATACCACGAGGCATCTTTAACTCTTTTATCTGTTGTAATAAAATCAGGTCTTAGTGTTAATGAAAAAGAACATTTATTTAGGTTTCACCGTTACTGTAAGATAAGCAAAGTGAACAATTAAGAGGTGTTGTCAAAAGTATCATAATATATTAAAAGGTACAAATAAAGTATCAAATCAGTAACACAGTATCAAAACTAGATACTCAAGTAGAAAAAATATCCATAAACAGGACAAATGCATCTTTTAATATCAGAGTGATCACAAGCTTTATCATAACTAGAATATAACAGACATGGTAACATAAAGAAAGTACAGTTACTACTATTTTGTGTTGAATTATAGTATATTATCTAAGAAGTGGTGTGACAACAACACAAGTAACTCAAAACTGACCTGAATGAAAAGAAGAAAACATTTGTTTCTACCTGTAAGTTTGTGATCCTGCCTTCGCTTTGTCGTCGATGCCTCTGGTTGTTGGAGGAGGAGGTGACTGGCCCCGGAAGCTCATAGGAGGAGATGCGTCCCGTGTGCCAGTTGGTCCAGAAGATCCGGTTGGTTTTGATGTGGAGGTCCATGGCATCAATGCGAACACTGGCATCCCCTTGGAAGGTCTGCTCGTAGCGCCAGTTGGGCATCCCGGGGTCTAGGCTACGGATTTCATTATCGTCAGCGATGTAGAGGATCTGACGACTGCTGTTTCGGTCTGAAAGAAAATGACACAAAGTTCAAGCCTTCAGTTTGAGGTTCACTGGTAAATGGCTGTGATTCTAATTTTTCATAAAAAATGACAATTCCTACTGTCAGCTTTGCACGTATCGTTGATTCTGGAAAAGTACTTCTGGCAGCTGCATTTATAAGATCCTTTGGTGTTATTGCACATGTGAGAGCACACTCCAAACTGCAGACACTCATTTTTATCTAAATTATAGCACAATTAGTACAATTTACAAACTGTGACATTTAATTGTTGTTTTTAATATGAGTTTGGTGCCTGATTTTGTACCTCCACACGTGCGATGTCCTGTCTTCTGGAAACCAGGTTTACAAGAGCAGAAGGAGTCTGTCCCATTGGTTACACAGTGGGCTTCATCTCCATCACCACATTGAGTCCTATTACTCCTGCAGTCATTTAGCTTTGTATCTATTCACAAGGTAAAAAACAGTTAAGGAGCAATGTTGAGACTTATTATTTACTCTGACAATGTGGTGTTTTCCCAGTCACCTGTCTTGCAGTTGATCTCATCTGAGCCGTAGTCCTCACAGTCGTTGAAAAAATTACAGCGCAGATTGGAGCTGATGCACTTACCATTAGCACATAGGAACTCATCCTTCTCACATAATGTTGGAGTGGTCACTGTGGGGAGACATTTCAAAATCCCATTTTATAATTATAATGTATAATGCAGCATAAGAGATTTATTCTGAAAAAACGTACGGCAGTTCATTTCATCTGTGTTGTCTCCACAATTATTGACACTATCACACCTCTTTGAGACCTGCAGGCAGACACGATCGTTCTGGCAGCGGAAGGGCCTGGTTGGAGGGCACTGGAATGTTCCTAAAGATATTGGGTAAGTAATTTGAGGGTCATATTACGTTTTCAAAAGTCTAAACATAATAATGTATAGTAAACACTTACTGCACTGCTCAGGGTTCTCGTCAGAGTTGTCTCCACAGTCGTCCTCTCCATCACACATCCAACCAAGAGGTTTACATAATGTGTTGTTGCATTGGAACTCATCAGAAGGACAGTGTCGGCTCACTATCATGAACAAATGAAAGATCAGCAAAGTGTGAACTCACTTAAATGTTCAAAAACGCAAACAGAAAACTCACCAGTGCTGCCACAGTTCTCCTCATCACTGCCATCCATACAGTCAGGGTCGGCATCACACCTCCAGCGAATCGGGATACAGTGGCCATTCTTACACTGGAACTGATCCTGGTCACACTTCAAATCACAGCCATGCTGTGAAAAATATTAAAGGAGATGATAAGTAAATGCCTCTTTATTCCTTCTATACTTGCTGGACACAGGTGTTTATCCCAGCTACTTATGACATTGAAACACCCAGAATACCATATACCATACCACATTAGACAAAGCCAGACAACCCTGTTAATATACTACTAAAATACTATTTAGCCTGTCTTACCTCATCAGATCCATCAGCACAATCATGGTCTCCATCGCACTTCCATCGTCCAGCAATGCAGCGGCCATTGGTGCAGGCAAACTCACTTTCCGAACACTGTCGAGGTACTGCAAAAACACCATTTACATTAGACATGATTGTGATATTCTTGAATCTACAAAAAACTACACTAACTCAACCCAAAAACGTAACAAAAAGTCTGGAGCACACGCTAAGATAAAGAAAACTGCTTATATTACATTTGTATTACTACTTACAACATGAACAAAAGCAGACACACAACAATGAAGCCACATGGGAATCACACACCACATGGAAGGAGCTGACAGATGTAGGTGGAGACTTACCTCTGTGTCATGCCAACAGTGCAGTATGAAATGAAACAAATGACAAATGAGATGAAGTCGTAAATGGAAATGTACAGGACAGAGGAGCAAGTTAGTGAAGAGCAAATTAGCTCTAAAAGCACTCAAATCTCCCAATACACTGACATTGTATCTGTATGCTTGTTATATACATGTTTTTCTTGTTTATATGCAAGATCTATCCCAATTATTTAAGTGACTAAAATTACAAAATCTAATGTCTTGTTAGAACTTGTTAAAACTATGAGCTCTACATGCATGAAATCCTTTTATTAGTTCATATGGCAGTTCATATTACTACAAACCGAATCTTACTATTAAAACACAATTCACAAATCTAACCACAATGCTCACCAGAAAAATCACAATTGGATATTTTTCTCAAATAAAAATATAAATAAATAAAACTCACCGCACTTGTCTTCGTCTGAGTTGTCACCACAGTCATTGTCATAATCACACTGCCATCGGCCTGGGACACAGCGATTGTTTTTACATCTGAACTGGTACGGCTCACACGTCCGCTCAGCTGCAGATTGGGGAGAAATCATCACCAAAAAAGAGTAAAAAAGAGGAAGTGTAAGTTTAATGTACAATTCTGAGGTATGCAAGATGTTATATGACATTTAAAGAAGACAATGGGTCCAATTTTGCCCCTGATCTTAGCACTAGTGGTAGCGTTAAGGAGGAGGGTGTGTCCAGATCGGGCAGTGCTTTGCTTTGCTGGAAGCTGGAGTGCGGCTCCATGCAGTTTTCTACAGTCACCTACTAGTGACTAACTTAATAAACTAATCAAAGTGGCACAGTGGGAATAATTTGGTCACAAAATTAAATGGAGCTGATGACAGAGTGAGAGATCTGACATTACAGCATTAGGACCACAGACAGGGTAAGAAAACACAAGAAAATACACATTAAAACAATGAATAAGCAGCTTTTGTACAGATCCAGATCAAACCAAACTATAGAGCAGTGATAAGCTGATACAGGAAGTGGGTGAGGGCAATATTAAGCATTTATCAGTATAATATATATTTCCAAATAAAAGCAGTCTTGAGCATGTTACACATTGTTTTTCTGGCAATTCACTGAACGAGTCACACCCACCCTCTCCTCCACTCTACCCGATTACAAATCTAATAGTTTTGCATATCTGAAATAAAAAAACATTGCTTTTACATACCGCACTCTTCTTTAGGCTCATCTGAAGCATCACCACAGTCATCTTCTCCGTCACATTT
>KN497367.1:60027-79831 GCA_000787155.1 Scartelaos histophorus | reverse complement strand
ATGCAAATTACAGGATAAAGTCTATTCAGTGAGTTTGGTGCACTTACGACAGTCTTTTTCATCCTCTCCTTCACCACAGTTGTCTTGACCGTTGCAGCGGAAAATGCCTGGGATACAGCGACTTGGATGGGAACATTTGAACTGGCTAGGTAAGCAGACATGAATATCTGGAAATAAAAAGTAAAAAAGTAAGTATTACAGTTTCAAAGTTCTAATCTCCGAACTGAAACACAACAAAAGTCCGTATGCACTAACCACAGTTGGCTTCATCAGAGTTATCTTGGCAGTCGTTGTCTCCATCACAGATATAGGCGGGGTTAGTACAAATGCCAGTGCCACACTGGAACTGTCCCGGTCTGCACTTGAACTCAGCTATTGAAGGAAAGAGAACAGTACATTTATAATACTGCAATTTATAATTCTGAGTTATCCTTTTATTGTTAACTTATTCTTACGGCAGTCGGCTGGTTCATCTGATCTGTCGCCACAATCGTCTTCAGTATCGCACTTCCACCAGAAAGGAATACATTTGTCGTTCTTACACACAAACTAATAAAAAAAAATAAATAAATCAGAAAGATGCAATCCACACAACTAATCATAATCATTTCCTTGTCCTTACCTGACTGGCAGTACAGTTGGACATGCATGTGCGTTGATCATTAGCCAGGTAGAAGTTGGTGGGGCAGGCACATTTGTAACCCCCTCCAGGCGAAAGGAGACACAGGTTACTGCAGCCGCCATTGTCTATCTGGCAAGGATGATTGAGCACTGCAAACAAAGTGAAGTATACTGTTGATTTGCCTGTACTTTGTGGAGAATAATGTATAATATACTGTGGGACCTACCCTCGGGCTGGCGATAAGGATGGTAAATATGAATATCCATTGGGCGATGCAAGGTGCTGATAAGGGTGGACTTGTTGGTGCCCAGAGTCTTGTGTGCTCTGTTGATGGACTTTGTCTCCCAGTCAGTCCAATAAATGTACTCCTCAAACAGCGTCATGGCAAAGATGTGGGGGATGTCGTTGCTTAGCACTGCAGAGGACAGAAATCACATATACAAATTAAACGTGTAAACATATAGTAAAAATACATTGTGTGCAGACATTTGATTCCAGTGTATTACTTTTAATATGAGACTTGCTTTGTCTCATTAAACCTAATTTGAACCCCATTTATTTTTGCTGTGGGTGTCCCAGATAGAAATGTAGAAAACTGGGCTTCTCAATTTGATCCTAATAATAAAGGCATGTTTCCACTGCTAATAAAATTGTCATATTTACAACCATGATGAAGAGTCAGATCGAACTGCACTTCGCTTCTTGTTATCTTAATACAAACAAAGCGTGCTCAGCTGTGCACATACAAAGGAGTCTACGCTGTGTTTGCACCATGTTTCAGAAGATGGTTAATTAACTCCATGGTGATGCGTTTTTAAAAATATGGATTTGTATGTAGTCTGATATGAATTCAATAATAAAGCACAAACAGATACATATATCTTTGAGAAGTATGTATGAAGTATCTAATCTATGACATGAACTTAACTTAACTTGAAGCTGCTTGTATCTATCTATATATAGTCAAACTTACATTCCAGTGTGAGATTAAAGGACCTCACAAAGTCTTCTAACCAACTGAGCAGAACAGAGAAACATGTACAATAAAGTCTGAGTGAGCCAAACAATCTCCTCTTTCTTTGGCCTGAGCTGGACGACTTGATCTCACTGCATAACAATCCGATCTGCCTACTCCTTTATGGTCATACCAAAGCTGGGACGTAAAAAACACCCCGATATCCCTTTAACGGTCTCTTCTGCCACTTACCCGTGTGTCTGCTGGTTCCGTCCAAACTGGCAAACTCGATGTAGTCCTCTCTGGCATCGGCCCAGTAGATACGATCATTTATAAAATCCAGTGTTAATCCGTTTGGCCATGTGATTTTATCTTGAACAATGACGCTGCGGTTTGTGCCGTCCATTCCGATCCTTCCAATGTGAGGATTGTCACCCCAGTCAGACCAGTATAGATATCTAAAGTACAATCAAAGCAGGATTAGTTGAATATGTGGAAAATTCTGTGGCATTTTAAATACTATCACTATGTAGACCAGGGGTGGGCAAACTAAGGCCCGGGGGCCATATGCGGCCCGTTGATTTTTTAAATGCGGCCCACCAAACTGAAAGTGACTTTTGGCACTGGGGACGCACAGGACAAGTAGATCTGCATTTTCCTACTATTTTTGAAATAAAGACAGTCAGGAGGAGAGTGATGATGAGAACAATACTTGGGAAAAATGGGCAAAGGATCCTTATAGTGAAACTAAACAATAAATCCATCTTTTTGTTACTAAACTGTGTATATGGAGTGAAAAGTTTTATGTTATATTGTTATTGTTATGTATTTTATTAATTTAATTTTCAGTGTTTTAAGTCATTTCAATAAATAGTAAATATCGTGGGACTTGAAATCATTAGTTGTAATGGTTTGTAATGATTTTCAATTAAAATTAAAGCACATTTTCCACATATCCCATGTTATTTTTTTTCTCTTATGAGGTGGATTAGCAAAACAATCCATCCATCTGCTCCTGGTCCGGCCCTTCCATCAAATTTTAAAACCCTTTCTGGCCCGCAAGTCAAAAAGTTTGCCCACCCCTGATGTAGACACTGATACATATCGTCACTTCCCTAAAATAATCGTCACTTTTTGCCTAAGTTTACTTTTACATAATTTATGCTATAATTTAAATTTTGGGGGGAGTTTTTTGTATTTCCTGAAAAACCTGAAAAAATGACTTATGCGATTATTTTAGGAAGGTGTTGATATTTAATTCTAATAAATAGCCTTACCCATAGCGCACATCTACTGCCACAGCACGCGGCTCCCTCAGACCACTGTTAACCAGCACGGTTCTGTATGCGCCGTTAAGTTTCGACACTTCAATTGTGTCCCGACCCTTGTCACACCAGTACAGATTTCCACCAACCCAATCCACTGCCAAGCCGTCCGGGTTACTAAGGGATGTCCGGTGCAAAACCTAAAAACCCCGAACAACAGCAGATAAATTGGTAAGATAAGACGAGACTGTATATGGAGAAGAAAAGGAGATTTTTATCACGGACCTCCATGTTGCTGCCATTCATTCGCATACGTCGGATCATGCTTCCCTGTGTTGTTACGTCCGTCCAGTAGATCATTTGTTCAGCATAATGAAAGTCAAGGGCTACAGCATTGTTCAGTCCCTAAAAGTGCAAAAAATGTAAATGCACAATAAATATGAGCCACATATTTATCAAAAACTAGACCATCCATGAAATACTGACCTGCTTGATCAGAGTATAGTTTGAACCATCGAGATTGAGCTTCCTCAGGTAGTAGCGATTAGCAAAGATCAGATATGGCTCCACTTCTACAGTCAAATACCAGACAGACGCAACATATGCATGAGATTTAGGTTCGGCTGATACTTCTGCGACGGTGCCAAATGCAAATCTATAACAGATAAGGAAGTCGTACCAGAAGTGGACTTGCAGATGGTGGGGTCGTTGGGGCTGACTTCAAAGCCGTCCACGCAGAGACAGTGGAAGCTGCCATGAGTGTTGATGCAGCGCTGGGAGCACGGGTATGTGGTCGTACACTCGTCTATGTCCACACATGTTTTTCCATCGCGCTTCAGCTGGAAACCGGGATGGCAGCGGCACTATAGAAAAGGAGATGAATAATAACTACAAAATCATGTGGTTTCAATAAGATATTCATGCTTAAATAAGATATAAGTCTAAAACAAAGTGAAAAATAGAGTATGCAATTGAGTTACTGTATTTTGGCATTTGTGCAGTTGTGCAGTATTTTCAAAACAAAACAGGCAACAAAACTTTTACAACTAACTGGGTTCATCAAATTTCACTTGCTGAGTCTAGACAAATGTTGTGATGTCCGCCAAATGAATATGTAAACATCTTTACGCAACCAGAGAGATTATTTGGACAGCACTTGTTGAAATATTAATCTTGACCACAATTCCCAACACTGCAAGGCAAAGGAAAGTTCACAGAAAGTTCAAGCTGTTCTGTAAATGATCTCCCATTTCAACAGTCAAAACATGCTTTATCTTATGAAATGGCATATCTGAAATCAAGCTTTAAAAATATCAACTTGAGTATTTATACAGAAACTAGAGATTGGTTGCGTTGCTTTTGTAATTCAGAACACTTTCGCCCGAGTTTAAAGTTTGGCAAAGGATAAAATAACTCAACATGTACAGTACCTTGTAGCCAATCTTGAGGTCATCGCAGAGCTGGGAGCAGCCGCTGAGTTTGCTGTTGAGGCACTCGTTAATGAAGCAGTTGAGTTCATCAGAGCCGTCTCCACAGTCGTCATTGCGGTCACACAGCAAAGTCTCATTGAGGCATTTTCCATTACGACACATAAAGGCTGAATCATTACACGTACGCTCTGAAAAAACAAACGTCATGTCATATTATAACATTAAAAAGGGAATTAAATCAATATTTTTTTGTTCTTACCAGAGTCGGTGCAGCGAGGATTTTTGGGTGCTTCATCAGAGCGATCCTGACAGTCAAACTCTCCATCGCACTCCCAGCTCTTTTGATTGAGGCAGCGGCCGTTGGCACATCGAAACTCGTCTGGCCCACACGGAGGGTATTCTATTGCAGAAACAAGTCACTTTAAATCCCATTTCACGTATACGAGCACATGTTTTTGAAAGAAACTGAAAACGATTGCTAAACTTAACCTTTACCCTTATCCTTCCTGTCTATAATAAGGCTATTTCATTATCTTGTGATGCTTTCTATGCACATACCACATTCAGGAGATTCATCTGAGCCGTCTGAGCAGTCGGTGTCATGATCACAGACAAAGTGCTTCGGGATACAATGTCTGTTTTGGCACATGAACTCGTTCTCATCGCAGGTGCTGTTCGTATACACTGGGAATGAAAGACGATACTTAGGTAAACAACAATGCAGCGCAGAGAGGAGGTTTTTTGGATCGCTTTAATCTTCCTACTCACAGCAGCCAGCCTTGACGCTCTCATCAGCTCCATCGGGACAGTCCTTATCACCATCGCATTTCCATCTCTGAGGCACGCACATGTGGGAGCCGGGACACTGGAAAGCCTCAGGGCTGCACGTCTTGGACTCTAGGATTCATTTAAAAAAAAATGACATTAGTAATTTACATCATTCAAAATGTTATGAAAGCAATTACTGAAAAATAAGTACCTTTGAGCACTGCTAGACTGAAAATATGATGTCACTTACTGCACTTCTGGTCTTCGTCTGATCCGTCCCAGCAGTCGTCAGAACCGTCACACACCCAGTGGCTGGAAATGCAGCGGTGATTTGCACATTCAAACTGTGTGGATGAGCAGAACTTGTCTGAAAGAAAACACACAACCAGCATAAACAATTAGCAAAAGCAACATTTACCGACATTTCAGAAAGCAATCAGTATTTTGGTAAAGCTCTTAAAATGAAAGTTGATCTTAATCCTTTTTTAACATTTAGTCTCTGTTATTTTTGTGAACTGACTCTGCCCATTCTAAAATACTAAGCTTCATGTCTCTTGGCTGCTTGGAGCCATAATTTGCTTCTCTGGAAATCTGCAAAGGTTCCTGTAATATCCTAGTGGCGTCATAACGTAAAAATAGCATTTCTTCATTCATTTAAGTGCTTTTCTAGTGTTTCTATAGTAGACATTTGATAACTTTTAGATTTAACATTTAGCATTTTGATGAAGAGTCAAAAAAAAATAAAATAAAAAAGTCTGTCTTACAAATATATATATAAAAAAAAAAAAATCTCACAAAAAATATATAAATGTATATATATGTATCTTGTTTAGTAATACAATCATAAAAAGTAATGATTTAGAAATGTAGGTGCAAATATTCAAATGTAAATTGAGGAGTCCAAAGGCTAAATATAATTTTGATAACACTAAATTATATATTAGTATCTTGCTTTGCTGCACACTGACCACAATGCGTCTCGTCAGCTCCATTCTCACAGTCGTTTTCCTTATCACATGTCCAGCTCATAGGAATGCAGCGTCCACTGGGACACGCAAAGAAGTTGACTGGACATTTAACATTCCTCTTATCTGCAGGACAATAATAGCACAAAAAACATATGTTGCGTCAGTGGGGCAACATGGGAAGAACCACACAAAAGCATTAACAACAAGCACCTTGACAGTTTCTTTCATCAGAGAAGTCTCCACAGTCATTGTTGCCATCACACTCCCAGGAGGGCAGGTAACAAAGGGTTGTTTTCTCACAGTTCTTGAAAGAAGCTCCTTTCACACCCAGTCGGAAGAAACGGGAGCAGTCGGTGGGCTCTGTGACAAAAACATTCAAACGTATTTATCAAGTCACTGCTGCTGGGCTGTGTGAAGTGATGGGTCTGCTCTTGGATGTCGGTAGCAGTCATTTTTAGTTGCCAAAAGTAAAAGTAAAAGATAGTTTAAGGTCACTCACGGCAGTTCATCTCGTCACTCGCGTCCTCACAGTTCACCACTTGGTCGCAGCGGCTGAAGTTCGAAATGCAGCTTCCATCTTTGCACTGGAACTCTCCTACTTTACACAGAGTCACTACAAAACACAAATATATATTGATTATTGTAATATTCTCCCTTCTGGCCATCCAAGGAAACCTATTGCACTACTCAAGCTTAAAAACTCAGTAGAATGAATAAATAAGACATAGATAAGCCTATCCAAATTGAAATAAAGTCTTATCCTTAGATTTGAGATAAGAGTTTTCAATCATTTGCAACATAAAAAGTGACTAAACTTCCTTACTATTACATGGAAGTTCATCAGAGTGATCTCCGCAGTCGTCTGTGCCATCACACCAGAACTGATGTCCAATGCATCGCCCGTTAATGCACTTTCTGTAGCCTTTCTTGCAAATTCTGTGAGCTGAATAGAAAAAAGCAGATAGTTAATAGTAATATGTTAACAGTGCAGCGGCAGTCTTGTTTAAATCAGTTTACGTTGACAAATAAACTTACCGCAATAGGACTGCTTCTCGTCAGACTTGTCCTTGCAGTGGACCATGCCGTCACAGGTCAGGCTGTAGTTGATACAGTCCCCGTTGCCACACTCAAAGTCGTCCACACTCCCACAGGACATATTCACAGCTGGTGAGGTATTGACATTTGAGATTAGTGTCATTTCAACTTAAGATTTCAAATGCCTGTCTCCCATTTCTTACAAGAGCAAGTATTGTCTTCCAGAAGCTGACGATCTCCGCGGCAGCTGCAGTTGACCCGTCCATCCGAGGTCGGCAGACACAAGTCCTGACATCCGCCGTTGTTGTTTCGGCAAGGGGAATACTCGCCTTAAAAAGAGTTTGTTTGTTAATATGCACAAGCAATTTATGAATGATGATGAATTCTGCTTACAGCTGTTGGTGTCGTTGGCCACGGCGACGATGCCCATTGGTTGTTGTGGGATGTCTGCTCTGAGCACCTTCATATCTCCTCCTGTGTACTTATCTGCTCTGAGAACGGCCCTCCTCACCCAGTCTGTCCAGAAGATGTAGTCCCCGTATACGGCCAGGCCAAAGGGGTGAACGGGCTCATTCTTCAAAAGAACCTGTGAATACAATCAAATATTTATTAATTCAGGAGTGGTCCATAGAAGGATTTACAGGTTTCAAATCCATCTCCATCTTTGAAACCTTTTCAACTAAGAATATTGTATACTTTAACAAAGGAAAAGCATTTGATACATTTGAAATATAAAGCCATTTCTAAATAATTAATAAACAAAAAATAGGAAATATAAAATAAATTAAAATCTTACATAACGGTTGCTTCCATCATATTCACAGCGCTCGATCTTGTCCAACGTGGCATCGGAAAAGTAAAGTTTTTCAGCTCGGTGATCTATAGCCAGACCGTTTGGAGTTTTGATGTCACTACCAATGATCACGAGAACATTTGCCCCGTTCAGAGATGCCCTCATTATACTGGGAGCCTGTTCATTCCAGTTGGTCCAGAACATGAGACTACAGCAAAGAAATCACAGATTAGTTACAAGATGTTAAGCAAAAGGCCATGGTTAACTGAAAACAAACTAAACTAAAAAGAGTCTTGGTAACACATTATAATAACTACACACTACACAAGTTTTGTTCATACTTCATTGGGGCTAATTTTGTAGCTATTATAGAGTGGTATTAGATTAATTCAAGTATTCATTTACTTACTCCTGACACTCATCAAGTACAAATGCTCTGGGGTGGTCCTCTCCAGACATAGTGACCACAGTATCACGGTTGTAGGCCACGTTTCGGCTCTGGTCGACTGTGTGGCGAGTGATTGTTGATGTTGTATAACTGGTCCAGTAGAGCGTATCCCAGCCACGGTGATAGGCAAGACCCTCCACCGATCCAACATCTGTCAAGCAAAAGCAGAGGCATTGACATTTCTTGTGTTGTTAAGGTGGAGCGAAAAGTAACAAAGAAATTCGTGAAGTGAGGATAAATATTGTATTGATGAAAAAATGTAACTATTCACTAATCGTCAAGGTTAAACAGACAGATGATGATAGATTAGATCCTCAGTAATGAGTGTGGAAACAACTGATATAAAAATAAACTAAAGCACCAAAACCACATATAAACATGTGTTTGCTGTTCCCGGAGAGGGTAATGATCTGTGTCATCCTGTCATTTTATAGCTGGCTTAACAACGCATACACATGTTGGTCTTGGGTCTTGTCCGCTTAGGGTAGAATCTTGTAAAGAAAAGAAATGTGCAACAGAGTTTAAAAATATGATTGCTGTTAGCTATGAAAAAGAATATAGGTCTAAAATGAACAAAGAAAGAGAATAATAAGTGCCCCCAAAAAGATACGACTACATAGGAAAATTGCGTAACAGACAAAGAAAATTACAAAAGCGAAAATTATATCAACTGCAGGAAAATCATTACAGAAATGATGACTGAACTTGAAGCATGTAGTAGATGGTGATAGACACAGTGGCCCCTCCCTGCACAGCTCAACTGTCCCTTGTCACTGAGCAAACATCGTTTTAAAGCTTTCTTCCATTTGATAAACTGCCTCAATGGCTTCAGAAGCAGCAAACACCTGGAGTTTAAGCTTGAACCTAAGATGAACTATTGCTGGACAAGAACGAAGAGCTTTAAACTGGACAAACTGAGAGGCATATAGCATCAAAATTGACTGATCTTCAAGTGGAGTATCATTTAACCATCAGAGGACCCACTGCTGCTTTATTTCAATAAATCAATGCAGGTATAACTCCTGGGATTACAAAGACCAACCTGGTAAATACTGAGATTGGAAAGTGAACTTTGATGTTAAGATGAAGAGCAGTAATACTGTTAACTGAATCTACTCTTAAATTCAATAGGAAAGCAGCAGACTTTGTACAAATATGGTGCAGAGAAAGACTCTTGTATGAAGAACTCAAATTCTAAAGTTACTAAAGAGATTTGACCGGGGAGGTCCTAATTGCTTATCTAATTGCTATCATTATGAGCTGTCTCAACAGAGTGTGATTAAGCCTGTGATTAAGACACAAATTAGAGCCAAATGATGCATCAAGTAGTCTGTGCTGGAACATGCAGCAGCTAAGCTCTCATGGGCTATTAGACAAATAGCAAAAATTGAATTTTGAATCATGGACACATTAGAGAGTCAGTTTAACACCAGTGGATTTCTGAAAATGAGCAAGGACCAGGCACTGAACAAAGTAGTAGTACCTCTCCTTGATGGCTTTATTTTAGTAATTGGCCTGGTTGGACATTTTTTGGTTATTACCATCCTAAATGGCAGGAGGAAGAGAGACAGTCAGCCTCCACACAGTACAGACACACTGCTGTTGGCTCTGAGCGCTGCGGACCTGCTGCTACTGCTCTGCTTGCCCTTCCACACCTCAGCCATCACTCTGGGGTACTGGCCTTTTGGAAGTTTCCTATGTAAGGCTATTAGCTTCATGGGGATTGCTTGTTCAACTGCATCAGTGTTCACACTGGCAGCGTTGGCGGTGACCCGTTACCTGACAGTGGTGCACCCTACCTGGGCTTACCGTTCAAGGATGCACCGGCGCATTAAGCTCACAGTGGCTCTGCTCTGGGTCCCTGCCTCTGGGCTGGCGGCACCACAGTTTGCTTTCCGCACTGTGACGACCTCCAGCGCTGTGTATTGTTTTGCCTTTCTGTCCACCTTCAGCCAGCTGGTCTACAGCATTGCCTTGTTCCTTTGTGGATTTGCCATTCCACTTGCCATCATTGTATTTATGTATGCCAAAATATACTGCTTTCTTCGACACGCAAGGCTCCTGGGTAACCCTCCTCAACTACAGCGCTACCAAAATCAAGTGACCCACACTTCAGCTCTGCTTGTCCTGATCTTCACGCTCCTGTGGCTGCCATCCTACACCCTCATGTTTTCTTTCATTGGTGGGACTGTATCAGGAGCCCCAGGCTATAACCTTTTTGCTGTATTTGCCAGAATGTTGGCATCTTCAGCAACTGTGGTGAACCCCGTCCTCTATGGCTTTATGTCACAGAAGTTCAGAAAAGAACTAATGGAGCTGGGCAGAAAGTGGTGGGCCTGGTGTAAAAGCTGCCAGATTAATTGCCCTAATTTTGGGAACAGAGACATCGTTCAACCATTTGAGTTGGACAGCTCGGACAGAAGCCAGAACTGATTAACTGTTAAAGACCAAACACTGCTACCTCAGAACTAATAATATATGTATATAATGTACTCTTATTATACTTGACATATATTTTTCTCTTAACAAGCCTTGGTTTTGGTTTTAAAACATATGAAAATGTGTTCACTGGATGATCTTGTGATGTAAAACAAAATGTAGTCATGTATATTGAGTAGCTCTTCAAGTGGCAGCTTCAGTGTGAGAAGCTGCAGCTGTGTGTTCATGCAGTAGCTCCTCATTGATCAAGCGCTACCAACATGGACACTAATGTCATGTTTAAACTTCTCAAGGAAAGAAGGATGTCATTCATTAAGTTGAAAATGTTCTCTAAATAGCTAAATAAAACAGATTAGTTCAAGAGTGTATCCATCCATCCATCCATTTTCTCCCGCTTAATCCGGCTGGGTCGCGGGGGCAGCACGCTGCCCATTACACTGTGCACCAGACCCAGACCCTATGAACCCCTCTGCAGGTGGTGAGCCCACAGGAGGGAGGGACTGACGGTCAATGGTCCCTGTTCATAGGGTGTTGCATGTTTTGGGTTTTTTTGGGGTGATGGGGGAAACCGGAGTACCCGGAGGAAACCCATCCGGTCAAGAGTGTATCCAATATAACTTAAATGTGTAAGAAGATAGAATGAAATAAACATGACAAACTTACTATCAACAACAATCTTGCGGTCTGCTCCATCGTCATTGATCTGCTGGATGTTTCCAAAGTGGATGTCACTGAAGAAGATGCGGTTAGACCCTTTTCCTCCTCCTCCATGATAATCAAAACTCAGAGCAATGACATTCTTCATGTGGTCTGGGTCCTCAAATGGTTTTATAGGAGCATTTAAATTAGTCTCATCTGATAAGTGTATGCTCTTTAATATAGTCCTCTCGGAGTAAAGCAGATATCCATCGTAATCGCGGCAGCTTTTGTTGTCCTCAGCCAGCATCCCATGTGCACAAGCGCAAGTCCGCTGCCCATTTCCACGAAACAGACATAGTTGTTCACAACCACCATTGTTGTCCTTACAAACATTGGTGCCTACAAAGATGACAAAGGAATTGTAATAATTGAAACACTAATATTACAGAATTGTATTGAAAACAGTTCAAACTGCTGAGCTAGTATAAAAAGACAATAGATTAAAAATCTATGAATTTTCCTGGATTGTAACAACTTGCAAATAATAATGCCAACATTAAACACAAATGACTTGTGGGTAGGTACCTTGTTGTCTGGCTCTGTTGAAAACCTTTATGTCTTTGAGTTGCACACCGATTCCAGTCCTCAGCTGAACTGCATCTGTGGCATTGTCTTTGCTGCCTCTTTTAATGGAACCATTTGCATGAGTCCTACAGATAAATCAAAAGAGAGAGAGAGGGAAAGAAAAAAAAACAACTACTGATAAGCAAAATATATCATCAACAACCACAAAATATGAAAACACATAAATGATTATAGTGAGCTCAAACCTGTCACTCCAGTAGATGTATTCCTCAAAGACAGACACAGCAAACATGTCCATGTTGTTGTTGGCCAGCACCAACTCTCTGTTTTCTCCAGTCTCGAGGTTGATACGCTCAATCTTATCAGTTCTGGCATCACACCAGTAAAGCAGACCTTCCTACAAGTCCAAACAAAGTCAAATCAGTTATTACACTAAACCCACAAATAGGAAACTGCCAATGTTGAGAGGAATGTCGGGCAGTGTGTCTACTGACAGCATAATAAGTTAGTCAGATCATAAAAATATGACATTTTAATAGTGATACCTCATAGTCGATTGAGATCCCATTGGGCCAGCTGATGCTCACATTGACCAGGACCAGCCTCTGAGAACCATCAAGACGAGAACGTTCGATACGAGGATACTGACCCCACTCTGTCCAGAACAGGTACCTACAAATGACAAAACAATGTATGAAAACATCATTGTCTTTGGACTTATTCATAAAGATGTGCATAAACATTGCACACTCTAAAATCATCAGTAAAATCTTTACCCTTTCACTGGATGAACAGTGATGGCTCGAGGTTTGTCGAGGCCCTGTGAGATCACCACATAACGAAAAGAACCGTTCAGTCGTGCAACTTCAATAACATCAAAGCCCTGGTCAGTCCAGTAAATATTTCCTGTAATAAAAAATGGGTAATGTAGATACACAAAGACCTGATTTTTAAAGTGTATTGTGCAGTGGTTAGTCTTCAAACCTGCAATCCAGTCCACAGTGATGCCCTCCACTCTGCCAATGCCATTTGTAACCACATCCTCTCTCCAGGTCTGGTCTCTCTTGGCTCTACTGATGGTGCTTAGGCCCATGTCAACCCAATAAATAGTGTCATTCTCTGAAAACCAAAAATAATTTTCAGGCTCATTATAAAGTCTCACATCATCAAAGCCAATTCAAAATTTCACTGAAGTGAGGCATTTTACTTGCTGTGGTCCAGTAACTCACCAGCATGAAAGTCAATGCCAACGGCCAGAGAGGTGCCAGACACTGGCACCAGAGCGTCAGATTTGTCTGCAGGGTCCAAAGGAATTCCTCTAATTCCCTCATGGACTGAGTAAAGCAAGAAGGAGCCCATTCCTGTTCAAGACAGAATCATTTGATTTTTATAACCTACATCAGTGTGTGAAATGATCTCTTTGAGAACAGCTGTCATACCCTCACAGGACTGCTGACCACTCTTCAGACTGTATCCGGCCGTGCACATGCAGGCCCGAGTCGTTGGAGAAGTGGGAAGGCACAGTTGAGAGCAGTCTCCATTGTTGTTACTGCAGAGGTTTATACCAGCTACAGGAAAACATGTTAAACAGTTGCTACACATTGTAGAAGTCGGAGCTTCAGATTTGGGTAACTACCTTTCTGAGTATCTTCATCATATATCTTCATGTGCATCATTGGAGATGTGTTGTTTCTTAAGACCTTCCAGTTTCCTCCATCTTTCTTGTCACATGTCCCGATTTGATCACTACCCTGGTCTGCCCACCAGAGCTTGTCTCCTAAAATAATTTTACCATTGAAACAGCAGCATATGACCACTGTGTATGTGTAAATATTGCTGATATCTTACCCATAATCGCTAGTGCCGTGGCTTTGGTAAGTTTGCCTTTAATGCCCTCAAGTATCTCCAGGTTGGACCCGTCCAATTTACAGCGAATAATCGTGCTGTTTCCTGAGCTTATCCAGTACAACTTCTCATTCTCATAATCAATGGAAAGACCTAACAAGAAATACTGGCATAAAGATAATCTCTTCAGTTTTAAACCTCACTTTAAAGTTCCCTACTCACCGACTGGTCCTTTTTGGTTGGTAAAGAGTAAAGTGCGATTTGTGCCATCCATATTAGCCATACTAATGTTGTCCCCATCTGTCCAGTACAGTTTACTGCAATACATTTAAACAGTATGTTAATCACTCCTTCCTTGTTGTTGCATAATAACACAATGGAAAATAAATGTTGTAATAAATGTTGCTGAACACCAACCCGAGCAGAGGGTGTGCGACCAGACAGTGGGGTTTATCAAGACCCTGGACCACAGCATTTTTAAAAGACCCATCCAATCGGGCCACGTTGATCTGCTTCTTATTGGTGTCATAACTGGTCCAGAAGAGGTTTCTTGACACCCAGTCCACTGCCAGTCCATGTGCATTGGGAAGATCTGCAAATTATATGTGCAATTTTAAACATACAGCATTCACAATGACAACTCAGTTTCAATGACAATGGTTCTTACCGGCTGATACAACAGTCTCCACACCAGTGCCGTTAATGAAGGCTCTCTTAATAGTTTGAGTTCGGACATCTGACCAATAGATTCGATGTTCTACAGCATCATAGTCCACAGCCGTCACATTGTCTATGTCCGGCACAGTGAAGGAGATGATGTAGTTGTAATAGGGATTGTCGATGTCAACTCCTCTGATCTCAATTTGACGAGCGTAGAGAAGAAACTTGCGGGACTCTGAGTAATATAAATAAGAAGCAAATAAATGACAAGCATGAGTGATTCATGAGTGACATGAGTAATTCATGGTAGTTATAGTTATATTCTCACTATTCTCAATATATTGGGGATATACTTCATAATATTACTTTATGAATTTATGAAAGATGAAACTCAAATGAAAAAGTATGCACATACAATACATGCAAATTATTTCATGTAAAATATCAGTTAATTATGTTTATTTTTGTGGTACTAAGCACACAGTAGCTATAATATGTTTGTCAGGTGTGTGAGGTGATTATGCTTGAAAGAAATGGCAATATATACAATCATTACTAGCTCCCGTTACCTTTACACGTGCGCTTGTCAGCTTGTAGCTTCATCAGGTGAGGACAGGCACAGGAAAATGTTTGGTTGAAGTTGATGAGACAGAGGTGGGAGCAAGGGCTTTTGCCATCTTTGGCACAAGGATTTGGAGCTAAATAAGAAATAAGAAAAATGTTACCGTGTATGCAAGTATAAATATGCTGTTGACTACTACAGTAGAATTACAATCAGTGTTCCTGTTTAGACTGGAATGGTTTAGAATGTTTTTTAGATCACTGATACAAGAAATGTGTCTGTTATTTGAGATATATACTTTGCAACTGATAACATCACTATTCCCTGGAGGTGTGATGCTAACTGTAGGCACTGCTTTGTCTGAAACTCTTACTTAAATTAGCTTGACCAGAGAGAATTGACTTAGTTGGAACTACAACAAGTGAGATTAAAATTACTGTCACTTTTTCTTGAGTTTTCAGACTTAGACTTTTCAGATCTTAAAACCTTTTTGGCAGCATTTGCTAATAGGTGCACTGTGACTCCATGTAGCCCATGTGTCCATGTAGAACACCCCCTGCACGATGTCCCTGCAAAATATCTATAAGCTTTCAGTAGAATCTGCAGTGAACCATAAATTGTTTATCATTTAAATTGTGGGCTTGATTACTGACAGATTTGCATGGCTCAGTGTGGCTGGGGAGCAATGCTGAATGGACTTTCATGACTCACCCTGAGGTTGTCTTGATGGATGGTAAACCTGCAGGTCAAAGGGCTGTGTGTTGGTGCGCTGGACCACAGTCACGTTGTGTCCAGTCCATTTGTTTGCTTTAGATAAGGTGTTTGTCCTCCAGTCAGTCCAGTAGACCTCACCACCATACATAGTGACGGCAAACGGGTGTGACAGATACTCGTGACCACGCAGTACTTCAATGAGTCCTGACCCGTCGTACTTAGCAGAGTAGATTGCATCTGACCTGTAATAGAACAAAATGGAAAAAAAAAAAACATTACAGCATTCCACATAAAAAAGCCTAAATGAATAGCAAATTTTACCCACAACATGTACCATTATAAATTCCTAATTTGAGGTAAATTGAATGGTTGTTGTAAGTGTGGGTGGATACAGTCTAAATGGGAGAGAATAATATTGAGACTTGTGGCAAATATTACCGAGCATCGATCCATACAATGCGCCTCTCCATGTAGTCTACAGTCAGTCCATTGGGCCAACCACCACTGCCAGTCTCTCTGTGAATGGTGCGCCTGCCTTCACCACTCATAGAAGCGGCCTCTATCCTAGGCTGACTCGCATCCCAATCAGTCCAGAAGAGAATACTACAAAAAGGGTAGACAATGATTAGGTGAATGATCTGCAATGCTATATAAATGTATAAATGCATATGATTTTGTTTATCTTACCCATCACGAGGATCTAATGCAATAGCACGAGGGTGCTCTACTTCTCCAGCCAGCAGAGTTGTCCTCATTGTCCCATCAAGTTTAGCAACTTCAATTTGATCCAGGTTACTCTCAACCCAGTAAATGTTTCCAGCAATCCAGTCTACAGCCAGGCCCTCAGGTGTGGCCAGTCCATACTGAATCACCACCTCAAAGCTGGTCAGAGCTGGAGCAAAGAAACAGAAACAGTAAGGAAAAATGATCTGCCTCACAGGCTCAGTTTTGCCTTTACAGAATATGGGATAAATTATCCTGCACAAATTGTTGAATTACAAAGATAGTTTAAAACTGTGTAACACCCAGATACATACATTCTTGTGTGATCAGTATTTTCAGTATAATCACAAACCCCGAATTCATATTTGGGTGTTGCTGACCTCAGCTTCTGAACTACAGTCACACATTTCCATCCCAAGATAAATGGGAAGAGACAAGGCCTTCCAGGTGCCCCTAAAGAGCTGTACTGGGAACGTAACCTTGATTGGTAAAGAGACCAGGGGTTCAGAACAAGGCCAAACATGACCTGAGAGATTCAGGGTCATCCACATGGAAATAAAGGTTGACAGATATGTAACATTTTTCATTGCCGATGATGATGCTGGTTGCATAGAAACATTATTGGGCCAATGTGTAGGGCAGATTTGAAAGTGCTACAAATGTTTCGACAACTCTATTTCACTCTATTTCAGAGCAGTGAAGTCACCCTGAATTGTTCAAATTAAGCTTTATGTCTTCGTTCAGTACGGTAGTCAGCCTAAACAAAATATTGCCCCATGCAGCAGGTTGATAGCTGATGTGATATAATCAGTAAGCTGTTAAAATCCACTCAAAACCTTTAAAATGTTTTGAAATTTTTGGCATAAACCTATACCTATGGCCTGCTGCTTTAATACAGCTCTGGTTGGAACAAAGGGGCTCAGTAAGTCACTGAGAGGTTTAACTTGACTATTGTTCAACCCTTGGTAGCTGAATTTAGCTTCCCCAAAAACTAAAGTTGTATTAGACAAAGTATTACAGTTTTTGAAAAGAGTGTTCTCACCTCCATTTTCAGAGAGTTTCCCTCTATATATCTTGTCCTCAACCACATCGGTCCAGTACAGTGTGCTCTGGTTGAGGTGAAAGTCCAAGGCTATCGTGTTCCTCAAGCCTGGTACCAGCACACTGAACTCCCCCTTGTGAAGCTCTATTCTTCGGATCTCATGACGGTTGGAAAAAATTATAAAGGGTTTGAAAGGATCTGAAAAATAAAAATTAATAATACAGTTAAAAATGTACTTTATGGTCAAGTAAATTTCATGCACAGTAACTATCGGATTATTCCTTTTGCAACCAAGTATAATGTTTCTTTTTAAGGTGAGGAAAATGGAGTGAATTTCCTCACCTGTGCTTTTGCAACTTTCCATGTCAGACTCTAGTTCCCAGCCCTCATAGCAGGAGCACTTGACGGTGGATTTCTCCTGCTCGCACTTCTGGCTACACTTAAGATGTTTGGCACAGAAGCTCTGGATCTGGCAGGTCTTATTGTCAGGGCCCAGCTCCATACCCAACGGGCAAGAACACATGTATCCCTCTCCAGGAATTATTGTACAGTTGTGACTGCAGCCTCCTTTGTCCACTGCACACAGGTCTTTAGGAAAAAGGGAATGACTGTTTATGAATCAAAATTTCTAGATCTAAATTTACATAAAAAACATTACACACCACAAAGCTTCTCATCAGAGCCATCGGGACAGTCATCAGTGCCGTCGCAGAGCTTTTCAGCGGGCAAACAGATGGAGTCATTGGTGGCACACATGTGGTGAGATAATTTACACACCAACGCTTCACAGTTGTCCTCGTCCGAATTGTCCTCACAGTCACTATCTCCATCACACACCCAGGCCTTACTGATGCAGCGAGCTGTTCACAGAGAACAGTTAGACCATATCGACTGCATCACATTCACCAGAACTACAGCTAATGTTCCTACCAGAGTCCCTGCAGCTGAACTTGACCGCAGGGTCACACATGTGTGTAACACCATCACAGCTGTTCTCATCGCTCAGATCCATACAGTCTGTGTCTCCGTCACAGCGCCAGCGCATGGGAATGCACAACCCATCCATCCGGCACTGGAATTCATCGACATGGCAGCCACCTGGAGGTCGAGTAGCTATAGGAAAATAAACACAAACACAGTGTAAAGTAATATACTGTAAAACTTTCAATAAAGTATTTGTCAATTATATCACACATTGAACCTGAAAAAGACACAAGTAAAAAAAATAAAACAAAAAAACAACAGTGAAAATAAAAGAAGTAGAGATGCTTTTATTATGGCTAACTACTTCCAGATGGCAGACCAACAAAGCCTACAAACACACACAGGCAGAAAACGCACACAACACACAGGCTGCTCATTAGACCAACAGGTCCCGCTGAGTCCCAGTCCCTCTGCTTTGTGAGACCTGACAGCACTTGGCTGGGGTTCTACAAGGATCAAATAATAGCAGGATGTGCGTGTGTGACAATAGGTGTATAATATATATGTAAAACTACATATATAAGATAACTACATAAAAGATACAAAAATGAATCCCCCGGTAGCATTTACAAAAAGACAGCTGCAGCAACAAAACATTTCCCTTCTACAAATACCACAAAATATTTTAATTATTAGGTCAGGTCTCATCCAACCATAAACTTAATCATATCCTGTAACGACGACGGAGAGATTCACTCTAAATTAAAAGTGAATAGGGCAAGCCGGGACTGCCCGGGAATGGTATATCATAGTGTAAGGCCACTCACACAAATAGAGCTAGCATAAATTCAGCCTGGAAGACCTAACTTTGCTTCTGTCTATCTGTCTTGCTAGAGCTTACCTGCTCGTCAGCCGCCAGCGCCCTACTCTAAATCCTCCTCCCCGCTGCTTGCTACACCTTCTCTTTGTCCTATCCGAGCCCAGTTTGCCCAATTTAAACCCCCATTGCAGGTGCACGGCCACTTCAGTTTGTGCCGCACCTCACCTCCTCCCCAGCACCCCCGGCTTCTAATCATCATTGTGCCCTTCACTCTCCTCAGCCTCACCTCTAACACTTCCAATGTCTAGGATCTGGGGGGAAAGACATCTCCTAAACTGCATCTAATCAGCCACACTCTTCATTGTAATGTTTTCTGCTGGGGGCTAAAACAAACTCTTACTTTCTCTTTTTGTATGTCTGAGTGTCTCCAGATTGAAATGTGTGTAGCTTTACATACCCTGGTTGGTGCAGTTAGCGTGTGTCTCATCACTGTAGTCTCCGCAGTCATTGTCCCCGTCACACGTCCAGTATTCTGGGATACAGCGGCCACTGTTGCATTTGAACTGG